>OZ024740.1:414119364-414154364 GCA_964016885.1 Eledone cirrhosa
GGTGGTTCCTGGCTTTTCTACCACCTTTATTTTTAAGTGGGTCTTTCTCAGGGCCTTTCTACACTAGTTAGCTAATTTCCCTCCAGGGGTAGCGTCCACAAACATGACACTCTGGTATCTCTGGTTGTCGTACCATGAGGTGGCTTTCCCTATCTTATGTCTAGCCCTATCTAAGCTATTCCATGATTTGCTCCTGTATAATGGGCAAATTCCTTTCATGTCCAGTTCTATGAGGGTCTTATACTTCTCCATGGCTCCTTCGTATACTCTGACTCGGTCTCTTTGGTTGTAGCCAGAGAACTGCATGCGGTTGATGAAGTGTTGGATGTTTCTTTCCATTTCTGTTGGGTCGCACATGCGGGACACATTCTTCATCACTCGTACCAAATCTGCGATCAGAATATTAAACTTAGCACTACTGGACATTGCTGAGTTTTTGAGTATCAGGTATTTGGAGGCCATGGGTTTAGCATAGTGTGAGTGGAGAATTTGGGCTCTCTCGTCTATAGTGTTAATCCAGAGTTCTGTGTCTAATACAGGTAGTCTATTGTTAGGGTGTTTGGAAGGGAAGTCGATAGTTACAGTTATACTCTGGTGTATGGAATTAGCTATCTGCTGGATGCTTTCCATCATGCTACGTTCTAAATCAAACTTGTTAGTGCTCTCCAGTGGGGGTGTTATTATAACTATATTGATATCGTCTACATAACGAGAGTACATAATGAGGTCTATGGAGCTCTCATTAAGGAGATCTTTAAGTCTCCTTTCCCACCATACCATGAAAAGGTTGGCAACATCACCAGCTATGCTGACGCCGATGGCTGCTCCCTCATTTTGGGTGTAGACCTTCTCGTTGAACTTAAATACGTGGCCCTTTAGGGTAGTTTTGATACTAGCCCCTATTGCATGTGCGACCATTTTTCTTACCTGATCATTGTTTTGGGGGGTCCGTATAGCTTTGGTCCACCCAATCCACCTTCCCATGGGAGTCTTTTTTGCCATTGAGGTTATGGTGCTGGGTCTATCTCTTATATGTCTACTAGAGCAGAAACGTCTAAGGTCATGGCTGTCTAGGTAGTCAGTGTCGTAGGTAAGTCTAAGTAGGAGGCCCAGTTCGTCTGTGTCGACGTCGCAGAACTCCACCTCACTCTCAATGATCATCTCCACACATCTTTTCACAGCAAAATCAATGTTAATGGATGGGTACAGTGACACCACATCCATGCTGCCTATTATGCAGTTGGATAGGTTCCTGTTTTTGTTGCACTCACTGATTCTGCTGAGGAGGTCCTCTGTACTATCACATACATCTGGGGACATCTTGATTATGGGGCGTATAACCATTGAGAGGAAATAGTAGATCCTGTAGTTGCTAGCTATATTAGCTCCGCATACGGTGGTCCTGTTGTCGGGTCGTCGACTGTCTTGTGGTCTTTGCGGAGCCCATACAAGGGTGGTATGCCATTGTTAGACGCCTGGAAGTTGTTGGCAGTGCGTCTGCTTGGCTTTAGGATGTCAGTCCACATCATCATGTGAGCGTTGAGGATTTTCTCTCTCCCATCGTGTGTTTGTTGTGCAATTTCGCTCGTGTTGGTGATGCGGGGTTGCATAGCCTCGATCTAATTCGGCATGCTATCTATTGACATCCTACCAGACTTATCCGTGGGTAGACATACTACCTCACCATCCCTTGTGCGCTGCTTGAGGCTAACCAAGCCTTCTACAGGTTTCCTCACAAGTCTTCTAGGAGAAGGCAGCTCAGGAAACTGGGTTAACTCCGATATAAAACCTGCGGCTCAGTAGTTACCGATGATGTTGATCTTTTCTTCTTTTCGGGTTATAGCTACTGTCGCTCAGAGAGTGGGATTGGCTCAGTGCACAGTCTTTCCTCACTTTAAAAATATTCGTCACGCACAGGCATTGCACGATTGCATTAATTAATAATGTATTATCATTATTATTATTATTATTGAATGCTATGGTTGACGGAGGCTCGGCTCTGTAAGGTATTGTAAATTTTGACCGCTATAACAATTGTAAATTGTTTAAAACTTTAACCAACTTGGAGACAAAAACACCCTCCTCCTCGTGAGAGGGGTCTTTCTGTCCGTTATTTGGCCCTTCGGGGTTAAATAACCGCTTATTGTGGTTTTGTGCCCAATATTTATTTTAAACAAAAAAAAAAACATGGCTATAAAAAATAATTTTCATAGGTCACTCCCACTCATTCCGTCTTCTTCTTCCTCAATCGTCACTACAGCAGAGAGAAGATTGTCTCTATCCCTCCCTTCTCTAAATGTGTCTCTGTCCCTCCCTTCTCTTTCGCAAGCGACGCCAGAAAAGAAAAATCACGTGAAAAGCGTGCAAGATTTCTCCACGACGACGACGACAACGACGAAAAAGGTGTGCGGGAAATACGAAAACCCATTTCATTCGTCTGACGTCAGGAATAATAGCAGTAGCAGCCGTAATAACAGCAGCAGCAGCAACAGTGACGAGGAAAACAAAAGTAGCAGCCGCAACAGCATCAGCAGCAGCATAAGCAACAACAGCATTAGCAGCAACAGCAACAACAACAGCAGCAGCAACAACAACAACAACAACCACAGCAACAGCGGCGGCGGCAGTAGTCTTAGTACCTGCAGCAACAACAAAAGTAACAGCAACTCTGACGACAACAACAACAACAACAACAATAACAACAGCAGCAAAGAAAAACCAATCTCCTTTGCAGGTATCGCAAAGAACTTGGAAACCATCCTTATAACAAATGAGGAATTAGAGGAAGCGAAGAAGATGGTGACGAAAACCGGACACCGAGCAATCTGCAAGGCAGCCGAAAAATCTTTCGAAACCCAACAGCACTGTACGGTCACGTACCGTACAGTAAGCACAAAATCCCGTAGGGTTGAAAGAGCCACAGAGGCTCAAATACAAAAAGCCTTAGGGTCTGTGTGGCAGCGGAAAACGCACATCACCCGAGGCAAAAAATATGCCACCGTAGACGTGCTTTTTGCCACACCCCAGGAAGCAAAATGACCCTAAGGAGCGAGGAAATGGTGTTGGTGCCCTCCTACTGTGGGCAAAAAATTGTGAGGGTCAAACTGACCCACATCCCACCCGGGATGGCCCCTTCTTGGCTGGCCGCGTCTGTCCTCGTCGGAATCGAGGACAAAACAACTGTACTGCAAGTACAGAAAAAAGTAAGCGAAGATTGGATCGGCACCTCCATTGAGATGTTAATCCAAACCAACCAGGAGTGCATCGAAGCTATCCCGGGTGTGATAGACTTCGATAACGGCACTCAACTGCCCATTAGTGTTGAGGGCAAACGCCCGAAATGCTTTCGCTGTGGATCGAAGACTCACCTAAGGGCCTTCTGCAACGAGAAGACCCTGAGAAAGGAGAAAACCCCCCTCCTTCCGAAACCGGCTCCACGGCTATCAGCAACAGGACAAGCGGCAACCAGGAACGATAGGTCCGTGGCACCCATACCCACGCCACGGAAATCAAAAACAGCAGCAGCAGTGGAAGTATTAACAACAACAACAGTAATACCAAATGCAGCTGCAACAGAGACTCCAGTGCAAACATCACCAACAACAACAAGTGAAAGAGTGGAGCTGGTACCCCTCCCCGACCTCACAGAATCAGAAATGGAGTGTAAGGTGGGATAGGGATGGCAAAAGATCGTAAGAAGGCACAAACGCAGAAGCAGCGCATCGTCGCCTTCGAAAAGGGAGGAAAGAAATAAAAAAAGGGTAAAGGCTACTGCAAAGAGACTCACAGCAGCAACACCACCAACACCATCACCACCCACACTAGCACCACCATCACCACCGGCGACAACCCCACCGGCGACAACCCCACCGCCAACAACAATAACACCTTCAACACCACCACCACTAGCACCAACATCGCAAACACAACAACAAAACACACACACCCAGCAACGACAAGAAAATAGCAGAACCATAGCCCACCCCAGAAAAAAAAATGCACGGCAATAAATACACACAACAAGAAACTAATGACTTACATAATTGAACACACAGACATTTTACAGCACGACTACATTATACCAGCACCAATCAAAACGCCAACTAACATAAGACTGCTAAAAATAGCACAGAAACAATACCCAAACATTAAAACGAAATTCCCCAACGCAGTTGGTGATTTCAGAGACCTAGGTAGGTCTCTCAACCGGAGAGTATATTCCAACATACTCATAGAAGAGCCGACGACTAGCCGAAGGGACGATTCAACGGTCCCTTCACCAGCCGACCAAGTGAAAAGGGATAGAAAAACCATCCTTCCTCTACGAAAAGTACGGTAAGTGGTTTTTCCCATCTTTTCCACTCTATTTTAAACATGACCTCACTCAGAATAGGCAGCATAAATGCGCGTTGCTTGGGGTCGTCATGGAAGCAGGGTCACCTGCCCAACCACCTCAGTCCTGAGGGCGGCTGGCTTTAGGCCCGTCTTCAGAGGCTGGATCGCTGCCATGCACAGCAACATCTGCTCTGTGGTGAGAGTGAATGGTCACCTTTCGGAACCGCACAACATCATGCGCTCGGTCCGCCAAGGATGTCCCCTCTCGTCCCTCTTGTACGTATTGACTCTCGAGCCATTACTGCACAAACTGGAGACGTTGAGGGGCGTCCCGCGCGAACTAGGATGTGGAAGATCCGTGTCAGCATATGCGGACGATGTCACCGTAGTGGTGTCGAACGCCAAACACATCGAGGCGATCGGCACTACACTAAGAGAATACGAAGCGGTGACAGGAGCAATGATCAACCAGGAAAAGTCAGTGGGCCTGCAGCTCGGCACCTGGAGAGGCAGGTCCATGCCGTCCAACAGCGTCGTCAGACGCTTGACGGACGGACCGGTTAAATTGCTAGGGGTCTGGTTCGGTCCGGACCTCCAGACGGACAAAAACTGGGACGAGGTGACGAGCAGGGTGGCTTCTCTCACCCAGAAATGGGCGGAGAGGAAGCTATCCCTGAAAGGTCGAGCGGTGGTGGCTAACGCGTACATCGCGTCTGTCATCTGCTACCGCCTAACCGTCGTACCTTGTCCTAAGCCCCGCCTGACTGCGGTGGAGCGTTTGCTCTTTCGCTTTTTGTGGAAGGGACGCGCTCCGATGGTCAGGCGGTCCATCTGCTGTCAACACCCGCTACGTGGAGGGCTGGGAATGCCGTGGCTGATGATGCGCAGACACGTGCTCAGGCTACGTGATCTCCACCTCTTCCTCGACGGTGATCAGGTGTGGTCGCCGTTTGCTAGACACGTATTTCCCCAGCTCGTTTCCTTGACGGAGCTGCAGTCCTGGGTCAGGCGAAGACCGAGAGGGAGCGCCTGGAGACTGGAATGTCTTCAGGCGCTCACAGCCCTCGACCAATCGGGCAATGTGACTGGTGGAAACTCCACCTCGGCGTTCTATAGAGGATTAGGGGAGGGGAAGAGGGACGACGTACTTGGGGAAACTCTAGGCGTCGACGAAATTCAACTAGCCAATCTCTTCGGAAGAACTTTCGGGCCGGGACCTATGGACAACTTCCAGAAATCTCTGGCCTGGCAGTGCTACCGAGGAGCCTTGCCAGTTCGGGATAAACTCTACAGGCATGGAGGTGCCGTTTGCCGGGCATGTCCGAGATGCGCGCAGGGTGACGAAACCGTCCTGCACGCACTCGTCCAGTGTCCGAAAATTGCTGACTTGTGGGTTTATGTCGAACACCTGCTGTCGCGTGTAGGACGGATCCGGCTATCATCTGAGTCCATCGTGAGGATTGCCCCGCCCTCCCCCTTTAGCCGGGAAGGGCAGGCAGTTTTTATCTGTCTGGTGGTCATGGCGAAAGAGATAGTATGGTGGACACGTTTGAAAGGGCTGAAGACGAGCACTTACCTCTTCGGTGATGCTCTGATTGACTTTTTCAAATTTCATTTGAAAAGGAAAATCAGAGTAGAGAGGGAAGTGCTCTCTTCCCAGCATTTTGTTGAAAGATGGGTGAGAGAAGCAAGAATGGCCCGAGTGAATGGGCCTACTCTGAGTATATATCTGTAAATTAAAGGTGGAAAACTGGGAGAGGGCACTTGCCTTGGTGGTCAGGGTCACTGTGGCCTTTTACTGGGCTTTCTCCACAAATGTCCCTCCGAAGTCTCCCCCTATTGGGGAATTTTTCATTGTTATTTTTTGTTACATCCTCTGTTTTTGTTTTTTACACGCAGAAATGCCCATTTGTACCGTCCTGTATTGTCCTGCCCTGTCCTTAATGTCTACTTTATGTAAACCCTTGTGGTTAATAAAGAAATCATTATTATTATTATTATTATTATTGAATGCCATGGTTGACGGAGGCTCGGCTCTGTAAAGTATAGTAATTTTTAACCGTTAAAACAATTGTAAATTGTTTAAAACTTGAACCAAATTGTTGATAAAGACACCCTCCTCCTCGTGAGAGGGGTCTTTCTGTCCGTTATTTGGCCCTTCGGGGTTAAATAACCAGTTATTGGGGTTTTGTACCCAAAATTTCATTTTAAACAAAAAAACAACATGGCTACGAAAAAGAAATTTCATACGTCACTCCCACTCATTCCGTCTTCTTCTTCCTCAATCATCACTACAGCAGAGAGAAGATTGTCTCTCTCCCTCCCTTCTTTAAATGTGTCTCTCTCCCTCCCTTCTCTTTCGCAAGCGACGAAAGAAAAGAAAAGTCTCGTGCAAAGCGTGCAAGGTTTCTCCACGACGACGACGACAGCGACGAAACAGGTGTGCGGGAAATACGAAAACCCAGTTCATTCGTCTGACGTCAGGAATAATAGCAGTAGCAGCCGTAATAACAACAGCAACAGTGACAATGAAAACAACAGTAGCAGCCGCAACAGCATCACCAGCAGCATAAACAACAACAGCATTAGCAGCAGCAACACCAACAACAACCACAGCAACAGCGGCGGAGGCAGTAGTCGTAGTACCTGCAGCAACAACAAAAGTACCAGCAGCTCTGACGACAACAACAACAGCAGAGAAAAACCAATCTCATTTGCAGGTATTGCGAAAAACTTGGAAACAATCCTCATAACAAATGAGGAATTAGAGGAAGCGAAGAAGATGGTGACAAAGAACGGACACCGAGCAATCTGCAAGGCAGCGAAAAATTTTTTCGAAACCCAAGAGCACTGTACGGTCACGTACCGTACAGTAAGTACAAAATCCCGTAGGGTGGAAAGAGCCACAGAGGCCCAAATACAAAAAGCCTTGGGGTCTGTGTGGCAGCGGAAAACGCACATCACCCGAGGCAAAAAATATGCCACCGTAGACGTACTTTTTGCCACACCCCAGGAGGCAAAGGCCCAATCAGTAGTGACCCTAAGGAGCGAGGAAATGGTGTTGGTGCCCTCCTACTGTGGGCAAACTAACCCACGTCCCCCCCGGAATGACCCCTTCTTGGCTGGCCGCGTCTGTCCTCGTCGGAATCGAGGACAAAACAACTGTACTGCAAGTACAGAAAAAAGTAAGAGAAGATTGGGTCGGCTCCTCCATTGAGATGCTAATCCAAACCAACCAGGAGTGCATCGAAGCTATCCCGGATGTGATAGACTTCGATAACGGCACTCAACTGCCCATAAGTGTTGAGGGCAAACGCCCGAAATGCTTTCGCTGTGGATCGAAGACTCACCTCAGGGCCTTCTGCAACGAGAAGACCCTGAGAAAGGAGAAAACCCCCCTCCTTCCGAATCCGGCTCCACGGCTACCAGCAACAGGACAAGCGGCAACCAGGAACGATAGGTCCGTGGCACCCATACCCACTCCACGGAAATCAAAAACAGCAGCAGCAGTGGAAATATTAACAACAACAACAGCAATACCAAATGCAGCTGCAACAGAGACTCCAGTGCAAACATCACCAACAACAAGTGAAAGAGTGGAGCTGGTACCCCTCCCCGACCTCACAGAATCAGACATGGAGTGTGAGGTGGGAGAGGGATGGCAAAAGGTCGTAAGAAGGCACAAACGCAGAAGCAGCGCATCGTCGCCTTTGAAAAGGGAGGAAAGAAATGAGAAAAGGGTAAAGTCTACTGCAAAGAGACCCACAGCAGCAACAACACCAACACCATCACCACCCACACTAGCACCACCATCACCACCGCCAACAACACCTTTAACACCACCACCACAAGCACCAACATCGCAAACACAACAACAAAACACACACACCCAGCAACAACGACAAGAAAATAGCAGAACCACACCCCACCCCCAGAAAAACAAATGCACGGCAATAAATACACACAACAAGAAACTAATGACTTACATAATTGAACACACAGACATTTCACAACAGGACTACATAATACCAGCACCAATCAAAACGCCAACTAACATAAGACTGCTAAAAATAGCACAGAAACAATACACAAATATTAAAACGAAATTCCCCAACGCAGTTGGTGATTTCAGGGACCTAGGAGGAACCATCAATCGAAGAGTATACTCAGATATTCTCTTAGAAGAGCCGACGACCAGCCGAAGGGACGATTCAACGGTCCCTTCACCAGACGATCAAGTGAAAAGGGATGTAAAAACCATCCCTCCTCTACCAAAAGTACGGTAAGTGGTCTTTCCCATCTTTTCCACTCTATTTTAAACATGACCTCACTCAGAATAGGCAGCATAAATGCGCGTGGCTTGGGGTCGTCATGGAAGCAGGGTCACCTGCTCAACGACCTCAGGTCACTAAACATAGATGTAGTGGCCATCAGCGAGACCAGAATCTCCGAGGCACGGGCCTTCGCACCGATCTTCGGCGGCTACGATGTGTACGCATCTCCCAGCCGTCCTGGATCCGGTGGAGGAGTTGCTGTGCTTTTTCGGAGAGGTTTGGATCTCGCCATACGGGCCATCTTCCTGGACCCAGAGGGTAAGCTGGTGCTGCTGGACGTGACCAGCGGAGACGGGCAAGCTTTCAGGCTAGTGGCCGTCTATGCCCCGACAGGAGCAGGGCGGCCTGATTTCTTCCGGCGTCTGGAGACCTTTCTTGGAACGTCCCGCTCTTTAGTGTTAGTGGGCGACTGGAACGGGATCTTAGATGCACGCTGGGACTGTGTGGGATTAGCGGATAGGGGTGGAGGGTGCAAGAGCCTCACCAACCTGCTCAGGCGTTTTGAACTGTCTGACAGGTACCGATTGGATTTCCCGAATGTGCCAATGTGGACTTGGACAAACCGCATAGGGTCATCCAGATCATATCTAGATAGAGTATTTTGTAGGGAAATAGATAGGTCTAGCATAGGCTGTCCACAATTCAAGATAGTCAGCTACACGGACCACAAATTCGTGACCTGTGTGCTTGACTTAGATAGGCTTCATAGACGAGGACCCGGCTACTGGAAGCTAAACGCGTCCTTACCAGCGCGCAAGGCCTACAGAGACCGGATTAGCGAACTAGTTAAACGGGCGTTGACGGGGGCCATCGTCAACAACAAGTGGTGGTTTGCTCTGAAAAGAGCAATTAGAATAGAGTCCATTAGGTTTAGTAAGACTTTAGCAATAGAGAAAAATAGAGCAGAGGGAGAATTAGTTAGAAAATTAAACGAGGCGCTTAGCAAAGGCATTGCGACCGACGTGCTTGCGGCGAAATTGGCCCTTGACCAATTCTTCAATGCAAAGCACGAAGGCTGCGTTGTCAGAGCAAGGGTGCGTGCTCTCAGACACGAGGGGACGAAAGCCGTTCAATGGGCCCGAGTGGCGGAGGCGCGTCGTGGCAACAAAGCCACGATCCGGTCTTTGGTGGACCACGACGGGCGCATGCTACTCGATCCCGGGCAAATGTGTGAAGCTTTTCAGCGACACTTCGCTCAGCTGTTCGGGGGCAGCGGTGGGCCGGGTAGAGGGATGGACTTTAGTGTCTACCTCGACGGACTGCCGCGGCTCTCGGCCACTGAGGCGAAGTGTTGCGAAAAGCCGATAACAGCCGCTGAAGTAAGGGAGGCAATGACTGGCTGCACAAGGGGTAAATCGCCTGGTTTGGATGGTCTGCCCTATGAACTTTACGTACAGATGCCAGACTTGTTCGGAGGCCTCTTGGCGGACGTCTACTGCAACTGGCAACAGAACGGGAGAATTCCCAGTTCTGTGAGCCGAGGAGCGGTGGCACTGCTGAGAAAGGATCCGAACAAGGGGGATAACATAGACAATTTCCGGCCCATAACTCTGCTAAACACAGAGTTTAAGATTTTGGCCAAGGTGCTAGCAAAGAGGTTGGCGCTTGTCGTTGGTGGTCTGGTGGGAGAGGCGCAGACATGCGCCATTCCCGACAGATCCATCCACGACAACCTCCACCTCATGCGATACATCGTAGAGAGGGTAGCTAGGGAACCTGGCACGGGTGGGTCCTTGATCAATTTAGATCAGTCGAAAGCTTTCGATAGGGTCGACCATCGTTACCTAGCGGCAGTCCTGAGGGCGGCTGGCTTTGGGCCCGTCTTCAGAGGCTGGATCGCTGCCATGCACAGCGACATCTGCTCTGTGGTGAGAGTGAACGGTCACCTGTCGGAACCGTTCAACATCATGCGCTCGGTCCGCCAAGGATGTCCCCTCTCGTCCCTCTTGTACGTATTGACGCTCGAGCCATTACTGCACAAACTGGAGACGTTGAGGGGAGTCCCGCGCGAACTAGGATGCGGAAGATCCGTGTCAGCATATGCGGACGATGTCACCGTAGTGGTGTCGAACGCCAAACACATCGAGGCGATCGGCACTACACTAAGAGAATACGAAGCGGTGACAGGAGCAATGATCAACCAGGAAAAGTCAGTGGGCCTGCAGCTCGGCACCTGGAGAGGCAGGTCCATGCCGTCCAACAGCGTCGTCGGGCGCTGGACGGACGGACCGGTTAAATTGCTAGGGGTCTGGTTCGGTCCGGACCTCCAGACGGACAAAAACTGGGACGAGGTGACGAGCAGGGTGGCTTCTCTCACCCAGAAATGGGCGGAGAGGAAGCTATCCCTGAAAGGTCGAGCGGAGGTGGCTAACGCGTACATCGCGTCTGTCATCTGCTACCGCCTAACCGTCGTACCTTGTCCTAAGCCTCGCCTGACTGCGCTGGAGCGTTTGCTCTTTCGCTTTTTGTGGAAGGGACGTGCTCCGATGGTCAGGCGGTCCATCTGTTGTCAACACCCGCTACGTGGAGGGCTGGGCATGCCGTGGCTGATGATGCGCAGGCACGCGCTCAGGCTACGACATCTCCACCTCTTCCTCGACGGTGATCAGGTGTGGTCGCCGTTTGCTAGACGCGTTTTTCCCCAGCTCGTTTCCTTGACGGAGCTGCAGTCCTGGGTCAAGCGAAGACCGAGAGGGAGCGCCTGGAGACTGGAATGTCTTCAGGCGCTCACAGCCCTCGACCAATCGGGCAATGTGATCGGTGGAAACTCCACCTCGGCGTTCTATAGAGGATTAGTGGAGGGGAAGAGCGACGACGTACTTGGGGAAACTCTAGGCGTCGACGAAAATCAACTAGCCAATCTCTTCGGAAGAACTTTCGGGCCAGGGCCTATGGACAACTTCCAGAAATCTCTGGCCTGGCAGTGCTACCGAGGAGCCTTGCCAGTTCGGGATAAACTCTACAGGCATGGAGGTGCCGTCAGCCGGGCATGTCCGAGATGCGCGCAGGGCGACGAAACCGTCCTGCACGCACTCGTCCAGTGTCCGAAAATTGCTGACTTGTGGGTTTATGTCGAACACCTGCTGTCGCGTTTAGGACGGATCGAGCTATCATCTGAGTCTATCGTGAGGATTGCCCCGCCCTCCTCCTTTAGCCGGGAAGGGCAGGCAGTTTTTATCTGTCTGGTGGCCATGGCGAAAGAGATAGTATGGTGGACACGTTTGAAAGGGCTGAAGACGAGCACTTACCTCTTCGGTGATGCTCTGATTGACTTTTTCAAATTTCATTTGAAAAGGAAAATCAGAGTAGAGAAGGAAGTGCTCTCTTCCCAGCATTTTGTTGAAAGATGGGTGAGAGAAGCAAGAATGGCCCGAGTGAATGGGCCGACTCTGAGTATATATCTGTAAACTAAAGGTGGAAAACTGGGAGAGGGCACTTGCCTTGGTGGTCAGGGTCATTGTGGCTTTTTACTGGGCTTTCTCCACAAATGTCCCTCCGAAGTCTCCCCCCTATTGGGGAATTTTTCATTGTTATTTTCATTGTTATTTTTGTTACATCCTCTGTTTTTGTTTTTTTACACGCAGAAATGCCCATTTGTACCGTCCTGCATTGTCCTGCACTGTCCTTAATGTCTACTTTATGTAAACCTTGTGGTTAATAAAGAAATCATTATTATTATTATTATTATTATTATTATTATTATTGTTACTATTGTTATTACCTTTTTTTTCCCCCAATTCAATGATGTTCCAAAACAATATAAAAGAGATAATTGGCAATAAAGGTTCTGGAACAAAAAAGATAATTGGCAATAAGGGCAGGGGCCCCAGGTTATCACAGCTTGGGCCCGCTCGTCATCGTGCCACTGTAATAGAGCCAAACAAGGCATTTAGTCTTGGCTGCTGGAACGTACGGACGCTGCTTGACAGGGATTCCTTGGGGCGTCTTAAACGAAGGACCGCTCTTGTTGCAAAGGAGATTCGACGTTACGATATTGACATCGTGGCTTTATCTGAGACTAGGTTAGCTGGAGATGGTCAGCTTACAGAATTTTGTGGAGAATATACATTCTTCTGGAAAGGAAGAGATTTGGAACCAGAAGAGAGGCTGGGGTAGCATTTGCTGTTAAAACTGTTCTTGTGAATAAATTAGAAGAATTCCCAGTAGGGATTAGTGAGCGTCTTATGTCCATGAGAATTCCGCTGGACAAAGGAAGATATGCGACCCTGGTGAGTGTGTATGCTCCATCTATGAATTCTGTCGATGAAGAAAAAATGTTCTTTTACCATGCCTTGAAAGGTGTTTTAAGAAATATCCCTCAGGCAGACAAAGTCATCGTGCATGGTGACTTTAATGCTAGAGTGGGTAGGCATTTTAACACATGGAATGTAATCGGAAGGCATGGAGCGGGAAAGTGTAACAACAATGGTATGCTCCTGCTGCAGATGTGTGAGGAGCTGCATCTGTGTGTTGCCAACACCATGTTCCAACAAAAGAACAAATTCAAGACCACATGGATTCATCCTGCAACTAAGGAATGGCATCTTTTGGACTACGTCCTAGTCAGGATGCGTGATAGACAGGATATGCAGTGTGTTCGTGCTCTTCGTGGAGCTGAGTGCTGGACGCGCAAAAGTGAAACTAATCACTAAACGTAAAATCCGGGCTCCTGGTGTTGCCCTGCCCAGAAGATTGAATGTTGCTCGTCTTAAGGATAAAAATGGATAAAAGAGGACATTGCAAGAAGAGATGCAGGTTGCAGATCTTGGTGAGGATTGGCCGACCCTTAAAAAGCCGGTTTATGATGTAGGCAGGCGTGTTCTGGGATTGGTGCAGAGAAAACATCAGGACTGGTTTAATGAGAATGATGTACATATAGAAGACTTGTTGGCTGATAAGAGACGTGCTCTGTCACGCTACTTGACGGCAAAACCACAGTAGAAGAATACGTTGCATGAGGAACTCAAGGATGTGAAATCACGTGTTAGGCGGAGTCTTTCTCAGATGAAGGATCAGTGGTGGAGTGAGAAGGCTGATGAGATACAAACTGCGTCAGATTCCAATAACACAAAGCTGTTGTACAGTCTCTTGCGTGAAGTTTATGAACCGTCTTCTTCTCTGGTGACACCGCTTCGCAGCAAGGATGGCAAAGAACTTCTTCGTGACTCACAAGAAATTCTACGAAGGTGGCGAGAGCACTTTGATGATATTTTGAATCAGCCGTCTGTCGTCAGTGAAGATTTCCTCAATCTCATTCCAGAAAGTCCTGTGAAAGTAGCTCTCGCAGAACCTCCGACGCTTGTGGAGGTTGCAGTGGCTATCTCGAAGCTGAATAGTGGAAAGTCTCCAGGTATGGATGGTATACATGCTGAGCTCCTACAATATGGTGGTGAGATACTCCTGCAACATCTTCACACTTTGTTTGGCAGGATATGGGCTAATGAATCCGTACCTGAGGACTGGAGAGATGCAGTAATTGTGGTCTTGTACAAGGGAAAGGGTAACAGGAATGATTGTGGGAACTACAGAAGTATATCATTGCTTTCTGTCGTAGGAAAAGTTTTATGTAGGGTGCTTCTGGACCGTCTGCTGACATACATTGCAGATTGTGTTCTTCCTGAAAGTCAATCTGCTTTTCCTGCTGGACGCGTCACTACTGATATGATCCGCTCAGCTAGACAGCTCCAGGATAAGTGCATGGAACAAGGTTTGTATCTGTATCAGGTTTTTGTCGATCTGACAAAAGCTTTCGATATTGTTAACAGAAATGCATTATGGACTGTTTGCCATATACTTTGCAATGGTTTTCTGTATTGCATTCAGGAATTGCGAGCATGCTGTTTACATCCGATATCGAACCTCAGGCAGCATATTTAACATCAGGCGCTTTGCTGCAAAGACAAAAGTATTTACATCAATCATAAGAGACCTCTTTTATGCAGATGATTGCGATCTTGTAGCGCACACAGAGAGTGATATGCAGCACATTTTGAATGCATTTTCTGATGCTTCCACTGCCCTAGGATTGACTGTAAGTCTCAAGAAAACCATCGTCATGTACCAACCTGCCCCTAGTAAGCAGTACAGTGAACCAAATATCTATGTGTATGGTAAACGACTTGGAGTGGTTGATCAGTTTGTCTACCTGGGAAGCACTGTCAATCGATACAGCAACCTTGATAATGAAATCCCACTCAGGATTAGGAAAGCAAGTGATGCTTTTGGAAAGCTAGAAAGGCGACTCTGGGGTCGGCGAGACATATGCAAGAAGACAAAGGTAAAGGTGTACCAGGCATGTGTGCTCTCTTATCTTCTTTATGCCTGCGAGACCTGGGTCACATATCGACACAACCTTAAGCAATTGGAGCGTTTCCATCAGATGTGTCTCAGACGGATCCATGGTGTTCACTGGAGGGACCACATCAGTGATGTCGAGATTTTGGAAAGCTCTATGTGTGACAGTATAGAATCTCTTGTGCTTAAGCAACGACTCCGTTGGAGTGGTCACCTTGCCAGGATGAAGGATTCTAGAATACCAAAACAACTCTTTTATGAAGAGTTAGTTAAAGGAAAACGACCGCCACATAAACCAAAAAAGAAGTATAAGGATTCCTTGAAAGCCTCTTTGAAAGACGCTAACATCTCTGCTGATACATGGGAAAATATTGTTGCTGATCGTAATAAATGGAGAAAGACTGTATATGAGGGAAAAGTTGCCTTTGAGGCATCTCGAATCGCATACGAGAAAGTAAAGCGGGATGTGAGGTAGGGCATTGCTGTTGCACTTCCAGACGGCGAGGGTTCTCCTATGGTGCTGACATGCAGCGTCTGTGCGAGACTCTGCCTAAGCAAAGCTGGACTCGAAAGTCATCTTCGCAGTCATAAAGTAAGACCAGTGGTTTACTACCAGGCTGATGTTGGAGATGCTACTCACCATGCTTGCCAAGCATGTGGTAGAGAATGTAAATCAGCAGGAGAGCTCAAACGACATGCAAAAGTACATGAACTCCAAACACAGCCGGCTATTCCCAGTGAATGTTTTGGTTGCCGACTCTGTACAAGACATTTTAGATCATTGGCTGGGCTAAAAAGCCACATTCGATCGCAGCGCTGTTAATTGCTCTCGTGTGTGTGTGTGTATAGATGTGTTTGTGTGTTTGCGTGTGTGTGTATATATATATATATATGTATATTATTATTGTTGTTGTTATCGTTTTATTATTGTTGTTATTATTATTATTATTGTTATTAATTTTTTTTCTCGTGCAATGGCCATACTCGATAACGAGAGGGCAGCCATCATGTATGTATGTATGGATCAAATTAGACAAAACAAAAAATTTCCGATCTTCAGCCATCCGTTCTTAGCCTTTCTAAGCTTTCTTTTATATCAACCACTGTGACTATATCTATCCTCACTGATCTCTCCATTATTTCGCCTGAATTCTCTTCCCTTCTTTACCCATACCTCCATCTTCTGTCACAGACAATCGTACTTCTCTAGCCATAAAGCCACATATCTTCGATTTGGTGATGTGTTCCTTCATGCCTCGTCCTTCCTCCAGTTTAATAGTTAGCTTCATTATTTATGAGAGTTTCCATGCTTCACTTTTTAACTAATTCGTCTAAGTTAACGCTCTACATTTTTCTTTGTTTCTTTTCTGTTAATTGTTTGATGTAATTTAAATATCATATTCCATCCTGTTTGGTTTTCGTTCCTGAGAATTGACGAATCAAATTTGCCTCGTCATTCCCCATTTACCCTGTTTAATTGTTAACAGCTTCCGTGATAATTTTCCTAGTGGCTGGAGTATATTCTGAGCATTAGCAGATACCATCATAGATACCAAAAATTCGGACTTTTTTTATATTTTTGATGTCCTAAGACATCCATGTTTAGAATGGATGGCTGAAGATCGGAAATAAATTTATTGTATTTATTGTCAAAATACTACAGAATTTTACAATGTAACAATATATTCTCGTGTAAAAGAAGACCTATTTTATCCAAAGAGTCTGTAATTTTCAAAATAGATCTTTACGTATAGCAGTTCAACATTTGTCAGTTAAAGACTGTTTCATACAGAAATACTTTTTCCGTTCCAGCTTTTTATCGGTGTGTGTTTTAAAGTACAATTCACATAAACGGTAGGTTACATATTCCTTAAAGTTCAATATCCAGCAAGTACTATTATTAGTATGATACCAAGTATATCGCACCATTATTTTGTTTACCAGCTAGCCTATATACATTAACTTCTATATAATTACCATATCCCAGAATTACTGTAATTTACTGTGAATTTATGAACACCTTAGCATCCATCCCCCTTTTTGTTTCTAGAGTTAGTGTTAATTTTTTCATGTTGGTTTCATATTTTATAGTCTTAAGTTGCATTGAATTAATTGAAAATATAAATACAGAACTAAATTGGTAGTGCCTAATCTTGTCATTAAGAGAACGAAAACGTTCTCGATGGAGATCATCTTTTGCCTGGAGAGTAAATGGTGTTGTCTTGCTATGTATTTTATCAATTTTGGTATTTAAAGCCTTAAGCATTATTAATTTAATTAAAACTAAATACAGCACTGACATAGTGCACGTGTGAGGACTATGATTTTAACTATGAGTATGACAGTAATGTGGCTGGACAGTTGTAATCCACACCGAGTAAGCGGTGTTGATTACACAGACGGCCCAGCAACTACCGGGTATGTAATATTACGGTAGGGTGATAGGAGTAAAAGAGCAAGTGTCTTTATATATGATTGTCGTTACTTATTAGGAGATGTGGTCTGATGTGTAAAATCGGCATTATAGCTGTAATTTAAAGCGTGTGTATGTGTGTGTGTGTGTGAGTATGTGTGTGCGCGCGCGCTTCGATTTGAAGGCATCTAGCTTCTACTTTTCTGCTTCTGATACGGCATTTTGAATTTTAGCCTAAATTACAGCCTAAATCTGTATATACATATATATATATATAATCATCATCATCATCATCACCGTTTTACGTCCGTTCTTCCACGCTAGCATGGGTTAGACGTATATATATATATATAATATATATATATATATATATAATATATATATGTATAGGAAAAAGTTCAGGACCCCGACGGCAGAGCTCAAGCCGTTTCGACAGCTATTTATGGACCAGAAATAGCCGTCGAAACGGCTTGAGCTGATATCTGACAGATATGGAGCTCAGTTATCCGCAGTGGCCGCTGGCTACTATTACCGCCGATGTGGTTAACTTACCCGATATTCTGAGCAATTATTTAGAGAAATCGACTGTATTTCCAGTTATATCCGGGTTTCTTAGAATTTTATGAGTATATCTATATCTATATATTCACGTCTGTATAGAAATGACAAATATAAAATCAAGCTACCAGTTTTCTGTGTCTTTAAATGACTAACATTGTCTCTTCCGCGCAGTAATTCTTTTAGTTTCAACACACGGTCTCAATTCATGAGAAGTACAACTCCGAAATTTGGAGAGCTTCATCTAAGCTACCAAATCTTTGAGGAATATTCTTACATGATTCCAGAAGGAAATAATGACAATGCAACAGTTGAACCTTATAAAACACGAGACGTTAAAGTTGTAGTTCTGTAGAAGTCATTTCTATATAAAATATACATATCCGTGTGTGTATATATATATATATATATATATATATATATATATATATATATATATATATAGAGAGAGAGAGAGAGAGAGAGAGAGAGAGAGAGAGAGAGAGAGAGAGAGAGAGAGAGCGAGAGAGAGAGAGAGGGAGAGAAGAAGGAAACGAAATTTCATTTCTCCCTCTTAGTACGGCTGATACCTAAATATAAGTATGTATACGTACATACATATATGTGTACAGACGCACAGTAGTATGTATATATATATATATACATACATGCACACATATATACATATGTACGTATGGGTTTACCGAACATTTATTATAATGCTTGGATTGTTTGTAAACAAACAGCCCGAATTACGCCCTACAGTGCTCGGCAACCATCGTCGCCCTTTTGTTCAACACTGACACAGGAACGATGTACTAGTTTCAAGCTTATTAGGTATCGTCAGCATCGTATACCTTTCTGCCAGATGATTGAACGTCTGAAAGTATATACTTTCCTTATGCATATTAACGGTTGAGCAGCCTAATTTGCATATCGAGTCAGTTAGTCGGCCGGGCATACCGAAGACGATAAATGGAAAAGAATGAAACGAAATTTCTTTTCTCACTCTTAGTACGGCTATGCCCGGCCGACTAACTCACTCGATATGCAAATTAGGCTGCTAAGCCGTTAATATGCATAAGGAAAGTATATACTTTCATACATTCAATCATCTGACAGAAAGGTATACGATGCTGACGATACCTAATAAGCTTGAACAAAAGGGCGACGATGGTTGCCGAGCACTGCACAGCGTAATTCGGGCTGTTTGTTTACAAACAAACCTAGCATTATAATAAATGTTCGGTAAACCCGTACGTACATATGTATATATGTGTGCATGTATGTATATATATATACATACTACTGTGCGTCTGTACACATATATGTATGTACGTATACATACTTATATTTATATATATATATATATAATATGGAAAACGAAGATTCAGTGAAGCATTGGAACACATTTTATTAACCTATTACAATTGTTTCTCTGGCGAACAGCTCCAGGTGCGATATATTTGTGGATCGAACCTGACTCTGGATTCGCAAGTTCCTCAGATACTAGACGATACTCGAAGTCACTAGACGTATCTGAGGAACTTGCGAATCCAGAGTCAGGTTCGATCCACAAATAGATCGCATCTCGAGCTGGCCGCCGGAGAAACAATTGTAATACGTTAATAAATTGTGTTCCGATGCATCACTGATTCTTCGTTTTCCATATTATTATACTCTCCCCTGAAGGAGCATAGAGTGTATATATATACACTGTTCGAGAGTAAACCAATCTTAAAGAGAGAGATGGAGATAGGAGAGGAGAACAGAGATTGGCGAAGGTGTTGGAAGCCAAAAGCTCGATGCGCAATATGCAGTGGGAGGCAGCTAGAGAACTCGGTTCATGCAGAGATTAGGTGCACAGAGCTGGAAATATTCATTAGTTAAGCAAAACAAGACCACAAAATGTGCATGGAAGACGTCACTTAAAGAGTGTCAACATAGTTGCAGTTTAATGTAAGGAATAAAGAGTGTAATTGTAGTTTAATGTAAGGAATAATAATGTCCGTTCACAATTGTTTCGCTACTCCTTATAATGTTTCTGGATCAATTGGTTATTACTTCGTTATTGATCTGGTTCAGAGAAAGATAAGTCACTTAAGTAATGTTATGGAGCAGCTCTTCAGAACGTTAGATGAGATAATGAAAATATTGATAAAGATAAGATGGAATAACAAATATAAAATAAAGTAAAGTAAGATGGTTACGTGACTGTAAGATTATATAGATTGGCATTTCACGAAAGGAGTCCTGGATAGCTCAAATGTCTGCTATATACAAGCATTACGCTTCTGTCGCGGCTGTATTGAGCAAGATCTGCCTATGCGTAACAAGATGGCTACTTTTAGGAAATTTATCTTATTAATTAGAGACGGGTTTCAAGGGAGGTAACTCCTTGAAAAGTTAAATTCATAAGGAATTTATAACTAAGATAGTGCAAATGACCTTAAATGTAAGATAATGTAAGGGAGGTAACTTATAATTGTCTAAGTATAGGGTTAAATATTTAACATGCTAGCTATATGTAATGGCGAGATTTGATGACTATGTTGGGTCGAATATTCTGTTGGCGAAGGAATTTGCCCTACGATGGTGACAGTTAATAATTATCTCGTTTCTATCGTTAATAGGTGGTGGTCGTGACAGAGTTATGTGATTGGCCTCGGTAAGACAGAGATCACAACAGTTTCTTTGTCCATTGAACGCTAGGGATCTAGCCAAGATATTATTGGTTAGTGAGTGTTCAATATTTAGTCCTATACTTAGACAATTATAGGTCATTTGCACTATCTTAGTTATAAATTTAAGGTCATTTGCACTATCTTAGTTATAAATTCCTTATGAATTTAACTTTTCAAGGAGTTACCTCCCTTGAAACCCGTCTCTAATTAATAAGATAAATTTCCTAAAAGTAGCCATCTTGTTACGCATAGGCAGGTCTTGCTCAATAGAGCCACGACAGAAGCGTAATGCTTGTATATAGCAGATATTTGAACTATCCAGGACTCCTTTCGTGAAATGCCAATCTATGTAATCTTACAGTCACGTAACCATCTTACATTACTTTATTTTATATATCTTATTCCATCTTATCTTTGTCAATATTTTCATTATCTCATCTAACGTTCTGAAGAGCTGCTCCATAACATTACTTAAGTGACTTATCTTCCTCTGAACCAGATCAATAACGATCTAATAATCAATTGATCCAGAAACATTATATGGAGTAACGAAACAATTGTAAACGGACATTATTATTCCTTACATTAAACTACAATTACACTCGTTATTCCTTACATTAAACTGCAACTATGTTGACACTCTTTAAGTGACGTCTTCCATGTGAATTTTGCGGTCTTGTTTTGCTTAACTAATGTATATATATATATATATATATATATATATATATATACGATATTAATAAATGGAAACTATATTTATAAAACCATATTTATTTCATTATACATATTTCAGGGATACCAAATTAAATTATGGTATGCCTTCATCAGACAAAATACAATATATAACAGTTTTACAAATAAGCTTTGACGTACCCTATTAAAATGCAACCATTGTTTTTGGAAGCCATCCGGATAGTGATTTGTTTATATTACTTTAATAAGTCATAGTGTTAAGGACAATTAGAAAAAGACGGAGAGAAATTGTCCTTAACACTATGACTTATTAAAGTAATATAAACAAATCACTATCCGGATGGCTTCCAAAAACAATGGTTGCATTTTAATAGGGTACGTCAAAGCTTATTTGTAAAACTGTTATATATTGTATTTTGTCTGATGAAGGCATACCATAATTTAATTTGGTATCCCTGAAATATGTATAATGAAATAAATATGGTTTTATAAATATAGTTTCCATTTATTAATATCGTATATCTACTCCAAATACTTGTCGAGTGCTTTATATCAGTTATAAAAATATTTACTTGTTGTATCCCAACAATTTTAAATAGAATTTTTGTATATATATATATATATATATATATATATATATATATATATATATATATATATATAACGAAGATAGAGTGTTAAGAAACCAGATGGACCATAACGCACCAGAGTACTCAATACTTATGCTAGTAGAGTGGGTAATAGGAACATGTTTGACCCCGACAGCAGAACTCAAGCCGTTTCGACGGCTTTATAGTCCAGAATAACCGTTGAAACGGCTTGAGCTCTGCCGTCTGGGTCAAACATTTTCCTATATATATATATCATACCTGCTTATTTGTTTTCTTATTATCTATAAAATCCTATAAACCATTAATACATACATAATGAAATATTGACACACAATAGTATGGGTTTATATTCTATTGTAAATACAACCATTTTCCTCAACCACTAACTTAAAGATTCCACTATAGCTGTTGGCTTTATCTGCTCCTCTGAAGCGAAATATATTTATTTTATTCTCTTCCAGCTTCATCTGAACATTTTCTCTATTTGGAATATATTTTGTATTTAGATATTTTATTTGATTTTCATTCTACAATGGCTAAAAGTTTTCTAACTGATCGTCCGTATTGTTTGTAAAGGAAAAAACAAATTGTATGTGAATACATGCCTATATCTTGATACAGTCACATTAATTCTTTTTGAATACGTTTATATGGATACATTTCAATTCAGTTTCATGTACTCTTTCCAAATAAAGCTACGTTTTTTCCTTTTTCTATAGGTACATTTTGATTTTAGTTTTCCTTCTTTAAATCAAATTTTGAGAATCGTATTTCCCTCAAACTTAATTTTCTTAGATGAAATGAAACGAACAAAGAACAAAGTAGTCAAAACGATATATAAGTTTGACAAAAATAATTTCATATCGATTTCTATTTTAGAAATCGTCTAAATATATATTTATAAGAGGGGATTAATGAAATCAATTATTACGTGTGCTAGATATCCTCGAGGACATTAATGAGTATTTATTTTGTTTTATTTTATATTTTGTTTTCGTTTCCTTTTATAAAATGTGCCGTGATATGTCTTTCAACACAAGATTGAATCCGGCACGCTATGCTGTTCAGCACAGCAATTCAGCCAAAAGAAAATGTTAGTCGTTGAGAAATAAAAATCACGTAATTATAATGTCTTTCTCAAGAGCATTATCTTTCATGGTATCCCAGAGATGTTGAAGTTTCCTGGTTAGCCGAGTAACTAGCTTTAATGCATTTCGGCATTTAGTTTCATCTTTCAGTTCCCAGTGTAATCCATACCGTAGTCAATGGAGTAAGTAGTAAGATTCTTGATATACACTTACCTACAAGAATATTCACCATATATATATATTGATATTTCTGTTTACCATTTAGACATACACACACACATACAAACACACACACACACGCACACACACATACACACACACGCACACGCACACACACACATATATATATATATATATATATATATATATATATTTATATTAAAATAATAGATTAAAGTTTAAGTAAAGAATCGCTGCTTTAACGGGATCCTCTGAATTTATTATTATTATTATTATTATTATTACTATATACATATATATATATATATATATATATATATATATATATAAAACACAACAGAAACACAAGAACGCCATCTCAATTTTTCTTTTGAAAATCATAAGAACTGTGAAACCGGTAAAGTAAATAGATAAATATTCTTAAAAAATTCCAGTTGTATTTTCAATTTCTTTTCCTTATACTTTCACCCGTGTGGGACATCTCGGTTTTAAAAAAATATCCTTTTCGTATGTATATGTGTGTATATATATATATATATAGAGAGAGAGATATTTGAGTATCCCGAGTTCAATCGGGGGTAACCACAGTAAGTAAGGTGCTCAAATCATAGCAGAGTATAAGTATTTAATATAGAAATGGTTTCTACAGGACTAGAACTGTTTTATTTGAAGGAAATCATCAGGAAAGCCTGATGGTTTCCTTTGTACGATTTCCTTTGTATATATACATTCTAGGTCGATAAGAAATGTACCAGTCTAGCACTGGGGTCGATTCTTCCTCTATATCTCTTTCTCACTTCCTTTCTCTCACTCTCCACCCTTCTCTAGAAGAAGTCTGCTGTATTCAAACCACTATAAAAGGGACTGGTTTCTAGAGGTAAAGATCCTTGAATAACAATGACTTTACTTGGTTGAAATAATTTGCTGAGACTTCATATACTGGATTTCATCCACTAGCTATTCAATTCAATATAGGCGGAAGATTTGTTATATTGAGAAACTTGCATGTTTTTACTTTTATTATTTTGGATTGGAAGTATCGGTAGAGAGTCGGACGCCATGCTTTCCAGCATAGTTACGTCCCTTTACGGTCTGAGTTCAAATCCCGCCGAGGTTAACTTTGCCTTTCATCCTTACAGGGTCGATAAAATAAAGTACCAGTAATGCACTGGGATAATTGCTGGCCTTGTGCCAAAAGTAGAAACCATTATTATGCCACTGTTGCTGCACATTTATTTAACTTCTGCAAACATACAGAGCCAGCACAATAGTTTCTACCTAGCTTTCAAAGTTGCTCCCATAACTTATGAAATTTTATCATTTTTAACTCTAAATAATCACAAAATGTGTTAAATATTATGACAGTGAATAGACAGAAACATTGGAAAGTTGAACAAAGGGCAGTAACTTAACTCCAGTATTTACATTCTAAATGCTATTCTTTCTGTAATCGATTTTGTTTCTCATCTTTCCGAAGTCGATAGAATAAATTAGTGCTCAAATGCTGGCAACCGTTTAATCGAGTATAATCTTTTCAAATAAAAGACATTCTGTCTATGTAAGAAATTAATATTATAGAATGTTTAAACAATAACCAAATAATAAATAAACAATGCTGCTCACATGTTTGTAATCATTTAATCTTCATGCGATTGTATAACTTTGAGAATTCTTTCAAAAAAGCATCATGTGGTTCCATTGTATTATAAACAATAATTGTTTCTACTTTAGGCACAAGGCCAGCAATTACCCAGTGCATTACTGGTACTTTATTTTATCGACCCCGTAAGGATGAAAGGCAAAGTCAACCTCGGCGGGATTTGAACTCAGATCGTATTATAAACAATAATGACTTAGGATTGGTTCATTATGAACTTTAGAGAAGTTAGCCATATCTCTTTCTCATACAATGTTATCTCCTACAAGCAAAAGATAATATTCTCCGGTGTAATGCAGGTTTCTTTTCCTGGCCATGCAAAGGCTATATATATATATATTGTTATACTTGGGGAGGGTCATATTTGTGTAATAATATTGCCGGAATTAATAACAGAACACACTCACTCTTTGGTTGGTTTTCGCTTCTCTGTCTTTTATATCGGTTAATTTAATTTGTTGCAGATGTGCAACGAAAGAACTTTGTTAGACTATATATATGTGTTTGTGTCTATATTGTATCTTCATTTTTGACTGTTGGTCAGTCAATGGTAACATTGAGGACCGAATAAATTAAATTAAATTAACCGATATAAAAGACACAGAAGTGAAAACCAACCAAACAGTGAGTGTGTTCTCTTATTAATTCTGGCAATATTATTACACAAATATGACCCTCCCCAAGTATAACAATATTTGTTTCGACACACGATTTCATATCAAAAACCTCGCAAAACTATATATATATATATATTAGAAAGTGAGGTTTTTTTCACAAAATGAAAAATAACTGAGGTGTCCTACACGAATGAAAGTATAAAGAAAATAAGATGAAATCGAAAATGCAACTGGAGTCTTATTTAAAAAAAATATATATATTTATTTGGTTCCTTTACCGGTTTCGCAATTCTTCTGCTTTTCAAAAGTAAAGTTGAGATGGTGGGTCTGTGGTTTTTCTCACATATATTATATATATATATATATATATGTGTGTGTGTGTGTGTGTGTGTGTGTGTGTGTGTGTGTGTGTGTGTGTGTGTGTGTGTGTGTGTGTGTGTGTGTGTGTGTGTGTGTGTGTGTGTGTGTGTGTGTGTGTGTGTGAAGGTCCCTTAGCCTTTGTCAGGGCATTCTTCTAGGAAACTGGGATAACTCCGACATAAAACCTACGGCTCGGTAGTTACCGATGATGTTGATCTTTTCTTCTTTTCAGGTTATAATTACTGTCGCTCAGAGAGTGGGATTGGCTCAGTGCACAGTCTTTCCTCACTTTAAAAGAATGTTCACGCGCAGGCATTACGCGATAGAATTAATTGATAATTATTAATAATTTTATATCGTGCAATGGCCATACTCGATAACGAGGGGGCAGCCGTCGTCATATATATATATATACATAGAGAGAGAAATATATATATATATGTGTGTGTGTGTGTGTGTGTGTGTGTGTATGTGTATGTGTATGTGTGTATGTGTGTGGGTGCGTGTGTGTGTGTATGTATTTATGTGTGGAGTGAATAGATAATTAGATATGGAACTAGTAAGAGATAAAACACCCACTGCTTATAAATTTGAGAGAAGTATTGAGTGCCACAGCTATCAATTTCTTCTTCCCCTAAAGTTGATGAATATCTCTGATCATAAAGGTCAAACAACTATTTCGACATATTGCTCATGTAAAATAAACGTTTGTTTTTTTCATTTATATTTTATGTATTTCAGTAGATAGAGAGGAATCTAGTTTGGTAGGTATATTTGAAATATTTATTACATATAGCTGTATTTACTTCGATACTTTACGACAGAGTCAGTCTAGAAGAAAGTTAAGTGTATCGTTAAACGTCATTCATCAATATAAACTGTTTAAATAAGATATTACGTGTCTAGAAAGTTACAGCTTCTCAACAATTTGTTTGCACCTATAAACAATTGAAAAGTTTGTACTAACATATTTAATAAAGGCGTTTAAAAGCTCTAACTAGAAATGAGTATGTGGTGAGTAAAATACGATATTATCCAATGATCAAATTTTTTCCCGAATTTGCGGGCAACTTCAATAAACTTGAGTTCGATATTGTAGGTTATCAATAAAGATACTACTTTATCATTTCAGCGGGTTTTTTCAATAATAATCACTTTATATCTTTGTATTTTTTATGTACTTTTAAGAGCTTTCATTTTCCTGTTTGGATTTATTTTCGTTTGTAGCTTTGTTTCTTTTGATGGTGTTGTTTTTGTTTGTTGTTTTTGTTTTTATATTTTGTCAGTTGGTGAGAACAGAAATTACTGCCAAGTTCCTGATATATTACTGTGAGATATTTTATCCACTCTGGAGAAATGAAAGCTAAGGTCAAGTTCTGAAAGATGAGTCACTAAACTACATTGGAAAAAAATTCGTGTCTGGCTGTCTACTATTTCTGCCAAAACTATCTATTATCTATGTGTTTCAGATATAATAAATATAACCATGGATTAGTTCCAACGAGGAAATCCTAATGGTGTAATTTGGAGAATTGCTGCCAATGTGATTCAAATTTTGAAGGAATAAATAGATAAACATAGTAGAATTAGATATATTATAAACACAAATAACCAAGAGAAAAATGCCCACTGACTAGTTCGAACCCTCTTTTATTATTTGGTGAACGTAACAGAACATCTGTTATTTCCCTCTCTCTCTATCGCTCTATCTCTCTCTATCGCTCTCTCTCTAATCAGATACATAAATCTATATTGCTTAATATGGTAGTTTTATTTTTACCCCTGCAACATAATTGATTAGTTAATTAGTGTTACAAGACAGGTTAAACCTAACATATATATATATATATAGGATCGATCGATCGACTTTCGTCAAATCGGACCGAGGAAACAATGTTTTCGTCGGTCTTTCCAGTTGCTAGTACTATCTACCGGTCGCAACTCCAGGTAGAAGGAGCAACGTGAAATAAAGTGTCTTGCTCAAGAGCATAACGCATCGCCTGGTCCAGGAATCGAACTCACAACCTCAAGATTGTGAATCCAATTCTCTAACCACTTAGCCACACGCCTTCACTATATATATATATATATATATATATATATATATATATAATATATATATATATATATATATATATAATATATATATATATATATATATATAATATATATATATATATATATATATAATATATATATATATATATATATATAATATATATATATATATATATATATAATATATATATATATATATATATATAATATATATATATATATATATATATAATATATATATAATATATATATATATATATATATATATATATATATATATATATATAATACATTTAGAAACACACAGATACATGCGGGGACACACATATATACATGAACGCATCCGCACCCAACTGTGAGTTAAGGGTGCCAACTTCACCGATGTTGCTCAATGAATGACTGGGACAGACCAATTCAGTTTGAACCAGACTGAACCAGTATCAGAGTTAAAAATACATTATGAAGAGAGAAGAAACATTTAGATATAATTAGTAATAAAATGTATCATACCTAAACTGTTCCTAAATTCCTCGACTACGTAGTTTCGTGGCATAAACAAAAACAATATATCAAAGATATAGAGTCCTTGCGAGGTCTGCCGACTTATCAAGAGGATACCTCATTTTACTAGTCTCAAGAACGCGTCTACACGACGTGAGAAAGAATCCCAAAAGGCGGAGGGGGAGATAGTCACGCGATATAACGGTCGAGAAACAGAGCTAAGCCTCTTATAACCACGAAAGAAATACCACAGAGGCGAAGGGGGTATTCATATCGAGGCCGTAGAAGAGGTAGTGAAGAAGGCGAGAAGTATGAGTAATGGAAGCTTTCCAGTTGTCCCCACACTTCAAAGATTGCTCGACCAGAGGGAGTTATTAATACATTTAGAAACACACAGATACATGCGGACACACACATATATACATGAACGCATCCGCACCCAACTGTGAGTTAAGGGTGCCAAGGGAATTTAGGAACAGTTTAGGTATGATACATTTTATTACTAATTATATCTAAATGTTTCTTCTCTCTTCATAATGTATATATATATATATATATATATATATATATATATATATATATATATATATATATATTGGAAAATGTGTGAGATCCTTGGTACAGTTAGGTATATTTGAAAAAAAAGAAGGAAAAAGAATGACTTTACTTGTAATTCTAAACAATTTGATTTAATTTTATAATATTACTAACAGAGGTACCCGGCGTTGCTCGGGTATTAAATAGCAATTATGTATACCATTTATGTCAATACTTCAGTGCTGCTTCGAAAACTATACTTTTATAAACTCATCGACTTTTTCCAAAAGGGGGTACCTGCCCTCAGGGGTCCCCTACTCAATATGTGCCAATTCTGAGAGTTCACATTCATCTGTAGAACAAACGTAGTCCATGTGTCAAGTTTTGTGAAAATCGGTTGCGAACTCCAGAAGTTATGACGTTTTGTTGCATTGCAGTGCAGTGCTTCAGTCGACTCCAAGGAAGTGGTTGAAGGGCGTTATCCGCCGGGAGGCCCTATAATCAATATCTGGAAAAATGAAAGTGTCCATGACCATCCGGAGTACATGAGTAACCTATGTCTTAAGTTTGTTGAAAATACTGTAGAAATGCATAAGGTTTACACACACGCGTGCACGCGCACGTGTGTGTGTGTGTGTGTATTTGTGTGTGCGTATGTATAAGTATGTGTATGTTCGTCGGTGCATACGTATGTACTGGCCTAAATCTTCACTATTTATATTTACTATGTTAAGGCAAAGTTAAAATCCCGTCGAGGTTAACTTTGCCTTTCATCCTTACGGGGTCGATAAAATAAAGTACCAGTAATGTACTGTTTAATTGCTGGCCTTGTGCCAAAAGTAGAAACAACTATTTTAATAACCTGTCATTTTCGTTTACAATTTTATTTACATCATTCTTAAACTCCGGGGCTGGAAATCATTCGGTTATTTTAAATAGAATATTAGGCTAACGACTCCATTTACACCATAAACTTGGTCTTCTCTTTGCATGAAATTGTTCTTCTCGGTCCACCGCGTCGTTTATACGTAACATAAATAGATAAGCAAATGACGCCATAAAAGGGAAATAACTCGTCTCTCATCTCTATTTATACATTTGAACTGAAAAATCAATACATTACAAATTCGATTTTTACACTTGGCGTGGGTCGATTTGAAAATTTATTTGACCGATGGTTCCGTCGGACCTTCATCTATAAGTGTAGCAATTTCACCGAAATTTGAACGTACGGTTTAAGAGGAGATGTGTGCCGAAGATTTTAGTAGACAGACAGACAACCTCAGTTTTATATATATAGATGAGTTGGTGAATCTAGTTCTACCAACTCATAATATCATAATATTATAAAATTAAATCAAATTGTTTAGAACTACAAGTGAAGTAATTCTTTTCCTTGTTTTCAAATATATATATATATACAGTATATATATATATATATATATATATATATATATATATATATATATATATATATATATATATATATATATAAATGCATGTGTGCGCGTTTGTGTGTCTGTTCGTGTGTGGGATTAGGTAAGGATCGTCTACAGGATACCAGTTATTCCTGTACCACATTGATCCTATGCCTTATTTGTTTACTATGTTACGGCTTCTTAATGTACAATCTAATATATACTGAAATCAGCATAAGCACGAATAATATGCAAATTAGTATCTCCATTGATAAGTTAATACTTCACTAACGAAGCCACTTAAAGGTATTTGTGGGCGCCTTTCTGTCGTTGAAGAAGAGGAGAGAAGTATGATACGTTAAGCAAGTGTGATTCGTGAGGGACTCACGTAATATATATATATATATATATATATATATATATATATATATATATATATTAATGTATACGCGCACACATTTATATTTGATTATATATATATGTATGTATATATATATATATAAATATATATATATATATATAAATATAAATTTATATTTATATATATATAAATAATATATATATATATATATATATTGTATATACGTAATATATATATATATATATTGTCATGTGTAATATTCCTTCTCTGAGTGATATCTTATATATATATATATGTGTGTGTGCGTGTGTGTGTTTGTGTGAAGGCGCGTGGCTGAGTGGTTAGAGAATTGAATTCTGAGGTCGTGAGTTTGATTCCTAGGCCGAGTGAAGCGTTATGTCCTTGAGCAAGACACTTCATTTCACGTTGCAAGTTTTGCTTGCAGTTGCGACCGACAGATAGTATTAGCAATTGATATGACAAATGGAAATATTGTTTCCTCGGTCCAATTTGCTAAGAAGCCCCAAGTCACGATGTTAGATGTCTGAAGATTTTTGATATTGTGCTATGAAACTGCAATTTTAGAATGTGTATAATTAATTCCTATATATATATTTGTAATATTTATTCATATATATATAAGCGGACGGTGCTCAGCCGTCGGGACCCTGACTCTTTTCCTATATATATATATATATATATATATATATATATTGTTGAGGCTTCCAAAACGACCAATTTTATATATATATATATATATATATATATATATATATATATATATAATTGGTCGTTTTGGAAGCCTCAACAATATATATATATATATATATATATATATATATATATATATATATATATATATAATTGGTCGTTTTGGAAGCCTCAACAATGCAGGTGGGTAAATCTCCGGGTAACAGAATCAGGTGGTAATGTGAGAGATGTAAGAGGAAATGTAGAATGAGATGTATATGGTGTAGAGGAACGTAGGAAAGAGTATTAAAATAATTGTTTCTACTTTAGGCACAAGGCCAGCAATTACCCAGTGCATTACTGGTACTTTATTTTATCGACCCCGTAAGGATGAAAGGCAAAGTCAACCTCGGCGGGATTTGAACTCAGATCGTAAAGGGACGTAACTATGCTGGAAAGCATGGCGTCCGACCCTCTGCTGATACTGCCAATCCACCGCCCTAGAGTGTAAAAATAATAACACGAGATAGAGTTACGTTGGAAGTGATTTAATTGTCTGTATATTTCGGATTTCGCATCCATCAATTGGGGGTTTTCCGAGGGGTAAAGTTTTTAGTCGGAGAGGAGCAACACGTGGCCTCTGTTGTTTACCGTGTGTGTACAGTTGTACACACACGGTAGATAACAGAGGCCACGTGTTGTTCCTGTCCAACTAAAATCTTTCCCCCTCATCCGAAATATAGGGACAATTATATCACTTCCAAGGTAACTCAATTTCGTGTTATTATTTTTATACTCTTTCCTACGTTCCTCTACACCCTATACATCTCATTCTACATTTCCTCTTACATCTCTCACATTACCACCTGATTCTGTTACCCGGAGATTTACCCATCTGCATTGTTGAGGCTTCCAAAACGACCAATTATATATATATATATATATATATATATATATATATATATATATATATATATATATATATATATATATATATATATGAAAAGAGTCAGGACCCCGACGTCTGAGCTCCGGCTGTCTCGACACCTGGTTTCCTGGTTTCTTACCATACATTCTTTGTTTTATATAAATATATATATAATATAATTAACAATATTAATAAATAGAAAATATCTTTATAATACCATATTTATTTTACTATACGTATCTCAATGACACAAAAGTTTAGTGTGCTTTCATCAGATAGAATATAATATTTGGTGTTAAGATATTGACATATCTTAGCGAAAACTTAATAGTATACGCCCGCTATTACATATATATATTATAAGCTATATGGCTAACTTAGCCACATGCCTCACCCCGATTTGGTGTTTAATATGATTCAAATTATGAATAGATTAACTGTTAAGATTTTCATTGCAAAGTACTATTAGATATTATAAACAATTTTCGCTCTCAGTCTTTTTCTCTTCGATTCTCTTTCTTCCTCACACTCGTCCACACTATCTCTCAGTCTGTCTCAAAATTGATACTTAAACACGAAATAAGATGCATCAAGTTAACGGCCTAAAGTCAATAACAAATTAGGTTTTATATTTGATATGTTATCTCGTTATACCATTAGACACCAGCGTGTATTTTATTCAGAGTCCATAAATTATAATTTAAACGAATATAGTGAAGCAATCGATAACTATATCAAACTAATGGAAATATCTATTATGGGAAATGTTGACTAGCGTATTTTCACAAAATATAATTTTTCACTTCGAATTTACAAAATCGAATTTACAACCTCATTTCAATTCATATTTCGCTTTGCATCACAACATTTTCTTTGTTTGACCTCTTCAGAACCGGGAACTAAATCGTTTGCCTTGTATCTTCAAGATTATTCAAAGTAAAACCGTAACGCATTTATAAAGACTTATAAATAATTGATATGAAAGAAAGTAACTTTGAACATTCAATCTTGGTATGGACAGAGACAGTCGAAAATTCCTGCATCATATATTTACGTTATTTTAAGTTAAGAGTAAGATCATTCTAGAGATGACTTAATCCGGTGGGGGGAAGAATGGGCATGTCCCATTTGTATAAGTTTGGAGGAATCGGAACGAATAACGCAAAACATTCTATCCGACGTTTTCATGTCTCTAATTCACTATCTTACTCTTTAGTGTAATTATCGGCAGCTAATCGATACATTATTCCAATCTCCAGCATAGATTACCCAGTTGTCTTAAACCAGTGCTTATAAATATTTCGTTTGGTTATTTGCTTTTCTTTTTCTTTATTTTAAATATGTCATAATTTTCTCCAGCACACTTCATTTGTGGTAAATACAGAGATCAACTTTATAAATACCATCATCATTGACTTCATCTTTAATAAAATTATAGGTTTATAATTTGAAGTGCATGGCTTAGTGGTTAGAGCATTGGGCTTGCAATCGAAAGGTTGTGAGTTCAATTCTCGGACCGGGTAATGTGTTGTTTCCTTGAACAAGACACTTTATTTCACGTTGCTCCAGTTTGCTCAGCTGTAGAAATGAGATGAAGAGGTACTGGCCTGCCCGCCCAGCCAGCGGGATGGGGTTATCTTATGGCTAAAACAGCACGACATGCTGTGACCAGCGGCGCCGAATGGACGCCCGACAGACTGGTCGGTCAAGGTGATCAAGGTGATAATTTGAAGTGAGGTATGGGACTTTATCTTATCGAACCCCTGAGGCTGAAAAGGTTAATCTCAACCAGATTTGAACTCAGAACGTAAAAAAAAAATCAGGAAATATAAAGCGCGCGCATTTTAAGTGACACTCCAACTATTCTTCCAATCCAACTTTGATACAATTATTAGTAGTAATATTTTTGTAAATTTTAATTATTTGGAATAATTCATACCTTTATTAATATTTGATTTGGCTGTGTCGGTAGAGCGTTGGACATGCTTTGTGGTTTTGAGATACGGCACCTTACGTTCTGAGTTCAATCCTCCTTACGGGGTTGATAAATAAAGCACAAGTATTGAAATAGAATCGATTGCCCCACCCTAAAATTGTTGGCCTTGTGCCTAAATAAGAAATCATTTTTACTATTATTAGGGCAGTGGATTGGCAGTATCGGTAGAGGATCAGACGCCATGCGTTGCAGCATAGAGTAACGGCCCTTTATGATCTGAGTTCAAATCCCGCCGAGGTCAACTTTGCCTTTCATCCCTACGGGGTCGATAAAACAAAGTTCCTGTCACACACTGGGGTCGATTTAATCGACTTTCCTCTCTCCCAAAATTGCTGAACTTGTGCCTATATAAGAAACCATTATTATTAGGGCGATGGATTGGCAATACCGGTAGAGAGTCAGACACCATTCTTCGCGGCATAGAGCTACGGCCATTTAAGGTCTGAATTGAAATCCAGTCGTGTTTGACTCGGCCTTTCATCATTACAAGGGCGATAAAATAAAATACCAGTCACGCACTGGGGGCCATTTAATCGACTTTCCCCTGCCCAGTAAAATTGCTGGCCTTGTGCCTAAATTAGAAACAATCATTATTATTAGTAGGGTAGTGGATTGGTAGTATCGGTAGGGCATCATACAGCATACTTAGCGGCATGTAATTACGTCCCTTTACGTTCTGAGTTCAAATCCCGCCGAGGTTAGCTTTGC
>OZ024740.1:414159364-414194364 GCA_964016885.1 Eledone cirrhosa
AATACACACACAAAACACACACACATTTATATATATATATATATATATATGCATATATATAAATAAATATGCATACATACAAACATATAAACAAAAACGTGCATATTCCTGCATAATAATTACTCACTCAAAAGCACACATATATATATACATATACATACATATATATATATATATATATATATATATATATATATATATATATATATATATATATATATATATATATATATATATATATATATATACATATATACACATACATACAAACACATAGATACATATACATATATACACACAAAAATAAAGATCTATATATAAAACAGGTAGGTGTGTAAAGAGTAAGGTAGAAGGTAGGGGGGAATAGGAAAAATAAATAACATAGGAAAAATATATATATATAAATATGAGAGGAGATGAGGGAGAAAAAGAATATATGGGTACAGAATGTGAGTTCAGAGAGTAATAATAATCATCGTAGTGGATGTAAGGCGTAATGAGTAAAGAAGAGTTCAAGGTGGTTGAGTCATCGTAGGAATGTCAATCCAGTTACAAAGGAGATGTGATTTCAGATGAGGATAACATCTGAAGATCTCGGTCTTGGAGGTAAGGCAAGTGGAAGTGGCTTTCAAATTTGGAAGAATTCTAAATTTTTCCGTGGTGAACAAAGAGCAATTCTTTGTGCCCCTTTGGTATTCTCTAGAATGGTCCAAAATAGACCAATCGATAGTGTACGGGATGTTTTTATCTTTGAATTCCCACACTTTATTTGCGAGAGCCGTTGCCGATCTTTATCAGAGCGTTTAAAAGAAGCGACATGTGCATTAAACCTAGTTTTGAACCTGTCCTGAGTCATGCCAACATATCGTTCACTCTTGGCTAGCTGGTTGTTAAACAACGGTGTCAATTTGGCCTCATACACAACGGCTTTAGTGTTAGATTTGCCCTGTAATGGGCATTCTTCCGGCTTCCTGCAACTGCATCCTGTATTTACTCTCGTACGATTAGAGTTGGTAATTTTAGACTTCATCGATGGACAGCAAGAGTAACTGATTTTGACTACATTTCTATTAAAATTCTTATAACATGTATGATTAGGGGGAAAATATTTGTCTAGGAGGTCAAGGAATTTCCTTCCTACATTAGTTTTGACAGTTAGATAGAAGGGGTGTAAACCAAATAATTTTCCTTTTTCTGTTATTATGATTAGTTTTTTGGGGGGAGGAGCAGGTAAATATTTAATATGTTCTGTAAAGCCGCTGTTATTGAGGGCCTTATAATAATAAGGGGCGGCTTTGTTAAAAATGTCTAGAGACGATTATAATTATAATTGTCATCATCTATCAAAAAACAACATCAAAACCTCTTATATTTACATTCTTATTTTATATATCTCTATTTTTCACTTTCTATCTTTATATTTCTCTCTCTAAATTTATTTTATCTCTGTCATTTTATTTTATCATATAATATAACTTAAAAATAATTAATTTATTTATTTATTAAAATAACCAATACACACATAAATATATTTAACATTATCATATTTTCACCTTATCTCTCCATATATTTCAACAATTCTCAAAAACCATTCTCAATAATTTTAATATGTTTAAATACTCTTCGCACATTTTTACTCCTTTTACGTATATATTTTTATTCTTCATTTTTCACATTTTATACCATTTATATCACATTAGATATTATTTATTTATTTATTTATCAATTTTCATATTTTTTAAATATATTTTTCATATATTTTTTATATATCTATTTTTATTTTTATTTACATTATTCATGTATTAACGTTTATTCATTTATTTGTTCCTCTATTCTTCTTTCTATCCTACGCTATTTCTACTTATGTTTGTCTATCCTCTATCTACCATCATCTTCTGTATATCTTCTCTTTATATTTCTATCTATAATAATTTCTCCATTTTCTTCTTCTTTCTATTTTTCTTTTTCTTTTTTCTTCTTCTTCTTTCTCCTTCCTTTCTTTCTTTCTTTACTGTATCTCTCTCCCTTTCTTCCTCCTTTTCTCTGTATAACTTTATTATTAATATTATTATTGATGATGTAATTTGAATTTGTAAATTTGCCGGTTACATATATATGTTTTTAACAGTTTCCGAAGATCTGATAGAGCTAACATTGTATTTAAAATTGAGTGGCACTGCTTTTAGTGTTCAGCAATGTTTAGACAGATTTATCAGTGAAACAATTGTTAGACTGCAAATAAATTTCCTTTTTGTACTACTGACCATGTTATTCTCCACTTTTTCAATATTATATATATATATATATATATATATATATGTGTATATATTGTTATGCTTTGGGAGGGTCATGTTGCCAATAAGAATCTTGCTAAACAAATTCAAAAACGAAATATTATATATATATATATATATATGATAAAATGGGGAGAAAAATACTGCTGGTAGCACATGGATAACATGTAATAAAATAAGTCCCTCATCAGTGATGAGGGACTTATTTTATTGGCATATATATATATATATATATATATATATATATATATATATATATATATGTAGATAAATCTACCAAGAGTTTACGGTAGTGTCCAATATATATATATATATATATATATATATATATATATATATATATATATGCCAATATATGAATAATCAAGACCGTAGCGGTATGTCATATATCAAATCATATATTTTGTCTGATGAGGACGTACTGAAAAAACAACACAGTACCTTTGAAATATATACAATAAAGTATATATTTTGATTATGAGAATATTTTTCATTTGTTAATATTTTGAATAATATTTGGAATTTTGAAATTGCAGAATATGAATTGTGCTGCAAATATGTTGAATGATAGAACCACACTCAAGGCAGTGTGCGACAGTAGATATTGACTTCCGGCCGACCCAGGAGGAGTCACACCTGACTGTGAATAGATTACAACCTCCGGATTCAGTAATCTACACGAAAACCACGTGGCGGACATGTAAATAACTTAGTTGTCATTGACAGTTTTAGCCGGGAGTTTTCTATATTTTTTACAGAAATTTGCACCCACCCTAATAAACCCGCTTATTATTGTAACCACATCTGCTTTTCCTCCACTCTGCCATAGGTAATTCTGGAAGCGAAGTTCTCTGTATACACCTTCTGTCTATGTGACGGAATAGCCATCACGATTTACATTTACAGCGGTATAATTGTATACGGTATGACAATCTGTTTCGATGCCGATTTGGCCTTACAGTGAATTTCACTTAGGACGTTGGATTGACTGACCGAACGTGAGGACTTTGGGAGATTGCAGTTATTGCGGACCTGTCGTATTTTCAATTTCCTCACTGGAGTGTCGGCTGTACATATACCCCACCTCTCTTCAATTCATCGTACTTTATTTCATTTTATTTTAGATTTAGGGGTTTATCGCTGACTGCCTATCCGGATAAATCCCCGGAGTATATCTTTTGGAAACATAGTGTTACTTCGCCTAACGTTCGGAACTGGAACCAATGGACGTTGTCCGTAGGGTGCTGATAATATACGGAGGATCGACCTATTACAAGGCGGGATAACTTTCCTATAGACAATCCTACATGTAAAGCTGCACCAACTATCCTTCTCACAGACTCATGCTTGCAAGATCTCTTAATCTGCCTGTACATCCTGTATCTACACTGCTTCTGCTTTGATGTATCTATGCCTTGATTTGTTTGTTTATTTTGGTGTTTTGCTTCTGCGTTTTTTATTGTTTTTTTTTTTGTTATTTTTTGGGGGTTTTTTTATCATCAGCAGGGGGATCTCTAGGCCAGCGCTAAATAGAAACAGACACAATTCATGACGCACATACTGTCATAAAATGTCATAAAAAATGTCATAAAAAATGTCATAAAAAATGTGATAAAAATTACATCAAAGATCACATCAAAAATTTATCATTTACATGGTGCAGGTGCAATAGATGACAAGGAGGTTGGGAGAGGGTAGCAGGAAATGAGTGAAGGTGTTATAAGTAACACCTAACACCATGTAAATGATAAATTTTTGATGTGATCTTTGATGTAATTTTTATCACATTTTTTATGACATTTTTTATGACATTTTATGACAGTATATGCGTCATGAATTGTGTCTGTTTCTATTTAGCGCTGGCCTAGGGATCCCCCTGCTGGCCCCTTAACCTTGTTCTGGTGACGCAGCCTGATGGAGCATGCAACTATTGATATACTCTTATTTATAGGCTCTGATGATACCTGCCTTAGGGTACGGATGAAACACTGTTAGCTAATAAAACAATGTATTTCTAAGCACTCTTTGGTTATTCCTAAACCTATATATATATCAACTAGAAATTGATTGACATATATATATATCTAAAATGAAACAATCACAGGGGATAATTTGTAAAGTGTGTAAGCACATACAGCTAGGTAGGTAACCAATTAAAGTTTAACTAGAACTTCATATATAGATACCTTTTAAAATAATTAATCTTCCTTGTATATATTTCATTAAAGAAATATATTTCACCATTAATCGGCAAGGAAGATTAATAATTTTAAAAGGTATCTATATTTGAAGTTCTAGTTAAACTTTAATTGGTTACCTACCTAGCTGTGTGTGCTTACACACTTTACAAATTATCCCCTGTGATTGTTTCATGTGTTTATTCTATATATATATATGTCAATCAATTTCTAGTTGATTTAAAATGCTCGGATCTATTCATTGCAATATTTGAGTATATTCTACAGTGGATATGGCGCATGTCTCTCGGACATTACACCCTTAATTTAATTTTGTATATATATATATATATATATTATATTTCTCTTTCTTTCTTTCTCTCTCTCTCCAACCCCCTATCTTTTAACCCTACCCCTCTCTCTATCTCTCGCTTTCTCTCTCTCTCTTTCTCTCTCTCTCTCTCTCTCTATATATATATATATATATATATATATATATATTGTTATACTTGGGGAGGGTCATATTGTTGTAATACTATGTGTGTGTGTGTGTGTGTGTGTATGTATATGTATATATATAGAGAGAGCGTGAAACTAATAAACCTTTGTTCGTACTGCCTCTCTGTTTTGTTCCCGTTCCATTTTTCACTAACACGTCTGTTGAGCACTCTGATTCGATATGTGATATTTTGTATTCTTACATAATTTGCACATTACCGAAATCTTTCGCTAATATAGAGGTTATCTCCCTTGCTGGGTACCATGTGCGTTTCTGGCTAAGGGTCCCTTCTTTATTATCGGACGGAACCCGTTGAGAAAGCTCTTCCGCGTCCAGTCCTTCTCTAGAAGTCTTCTATATTTTTTATGTGGGCTGATAGTGAATGGATTAAGGAATTGCAGAAACCCAAGAAGCTAGCGGGTCCGGGTAAGTTTTTTACATTCATTTAATTTATTGATTTATTGATATTTTATTTGAGTGACCCGAATCTTCCTGGTCGTTCTTTTTCGGCTGTACGGGTGATTTTAGGCATAATCTCTTTGTGTTGGTAATTTAACGATGGTTATAGCTCTGATTTATCCAAATTATTGAGCCCTCTGCCACACATATCGGATATTGTTTATCGTTAATTTGTGAGCTGTTTTTCCGATTCTCGATTATTCTACTATATATATATATATATATATTATTATTATTATTATTATTATTATTATTATTATTATTATTATTATTATATTATATTATATTATATTTCTCTTTCTTTCTCTCTCTCCAAACTCCCTATATCTCAAACTCTCTATCTTTCATATCTCTCCCTCTCTCTCTTTCGATCTCTAATACTCTTTAATCTCTCTGTCTCCAGTTAGCATTTGTTCCACTCATAACTACATTTCTCGCGGTCTCTCTTTCTCTTCCTGCTCACATTATTTCTTTCTTTCTTGGTTTCTTTTGTATTTCCTTGGTTTCTTTTGTATTTTTCATTCTCTGTTTCGTTTCTTTTTTTACTTTGTTTCATTATTTCCTCTTTTTTTTACTTTTCATTCTTCTCTCTTTTACTCCTTTGATATTTCGTCTTATTTTCTCTTTCTATCCTCTCTTTATTTTCCTTCTCCCACCATATTGCATCTATTCAATGTTTATTCCTCCATACTCGTGTTTCGTTCTCTACCTTTTCTCACTTACCTAATCCGACTGGCAATTTTACTTATTTATTTACGTATTTATTTATTTACTTATTTATTTATTTACTTATTTATTTATTTACTTATTTATTTATTCATTTATTTATTTATTTATTTATTACTTATTTATGAATTTATTTATTCATTTATTTATTTATTTATTTACTTATTTATTTATTTACTTATTTATTTATTCATTTTTTATTTATTTATTTATTTATTTACTTATTTATTTATTTACTTATCTATTTATTCATTTATTTATTTATCTATTTATTTATTTATTTATTTACTTATTTATTTATTTACTTACTTATTGATTTATTTATTTATTATTTTATTTACTTATTTACTTATTTATTTATGACTCTCGTTTCCAACGTATTGCGTCCATAGTTTGTTTCTTTTCCTTTCATAAACATGCAATGATGTTTTCAATAAACAGCAACGCGAAACACGGAATAAGCTACTGTAAAAACTTCAGGTTTCAAGTTTGTGGGATTTTTTATACATACATACATACATACATACATACATACATACATACATACATACATACATACATCTGTTGTGGAGATCAGCTGCCCACTTGATGTAAACGTTGTCAGAAAAATACAGGAGAAGGAGGACATCTAGGGACCATTGATGAGGAGCTTACAAATCCAGTATCCAAGATACACCTTTAGCTTCATACCCATCATTATTGGTGCTACGGGTTATATACCAACCCGCTTGGACCAAAGTATGACCGAACTTGGATTTGCGGACAAAAAGCGCAGCTCCCTAATTCATAGTCTACAAATGGCTGCGATAGCTGGCACCTTCAAAATATGCAAAACATTCTTGCGATTCAAGGGATGACAATTTCTTTTCTTTTACAACCTTGCCACCAGGAAGGTGGCCGGTCAAAAAAAAATATACTCGAAATTAAGAGAAAGAGAAAAAAAAAACGCATTCATAAATACATATATAAATACATACGCACATACATATATACATACATACTCACATATACACATACATACATACATGTTTTGGAGATTTTTTTATACATACATGGCAGCTGCCAACTCGTTTTCGAGTACGACCACTACTTTATATCCATGTCGGAGAACCTCTACCGATGAGCTGAACGAGTGTGACTTTTTAGTCCAGCCAGCGACTTGAAAACTCTGGTACAAACACTACACCTGTGACAATTATTGACACATAGTGCTGGGCCCATGGTACCATGTGACCACAAATGCAGAGATCTCGGGTATAAAGCAATGCCTGTGCCGTGAAGCTTTTATAGTGAGCAAAGGCACATATACATATACATATATACATATATACATATATATACAAATATATACATATATATACACATATACATATACACACATACATATATACATACATACATATATATACACATACATACATACATATATATATACATATATATGTATATATACATATATACATACACATATATACATACACACATATACATACATACATACATATACATATATACATATACATATACATACATACATACATACATACATACATACATACATACATACATACATACATACACACACACATACATACATACATACATACATACATACATACATACATACATACATACATACATACATGGCGGCTGCCAACTCGTTTTCGAGTACGGCCACTACTTCATATCCATGTAGGAGAACCCCTACTGATGAGCTGAACGAGTGTGACTTTTTAGTCCAGCCAGCGACTTGAAAACTCTGGTACAAACACTGCACCTGTGACAATTATTGATACATAGTGCTGGGCCCATGGTACCATGTGACGACAAGTGCAGAGAGATCTCCAGATATAAAGCAATGCCTGTGCCGTGAAGCTTTTATAGTGAGCAAAAGCACTGCACAAAGCCAGTCCCACTCTCTTAACCAAGATGATATTTACCAAAAAGAAGAACAAGTCAACATCATTGGATACCATCAGGGTTGCAGGTGTTATATCAGAGTTTTCCTTCTCCTAGAATTCTGCCTTGACAAAGGCTAAGGGGTCATCTCTCCCGGTGATTTTGGATGGCCATTGACTCTTAAGAGCTCCTTTGCCCTTTGACAGGTTTTGTTTTTAGTCCTGCAGGATGTCCAAAGTCACCCTCCTCACCAAGAAACCTTGGTGGGGTTGCCAGTTTAGTCGCCAACGACCCGACCATGGAACAGGTTGTACTGGGATACATGTTACCAGTAGCACCAACTGGTGACCTGACATACATACATACATACATACATACAAACATACATACATACATATATACATAAATACACACATATACACATACATACATGCATACATACATACATACACGCACGCATTTACATACACACATATATATATATATGTATATATATATGTATGTATGTATGTATGTACGTAGGTACATATAAACATGTGCGTACATATATACATGTATGTACATGCATATACACACGCACATTACATACATACACACATATACACATACATGCATACATACACGCACGCATTTACATACACATACATACATATATGTATGTATGTACGTATATACATGTACATACATACATGTATGTACACACATGCATACATGATGGCTGCCCCGACGTTATCGAGTACAGCCATTGCATGATATACCAGTATTAATAATTATTAATTAATTCTATCGTGCAATACCTGTGCGTGAAGATATTTTTTAAAGTTAGGAAAGAATGTGCACTGAGCCAATCCCACTCTCTGAGCGACAGTAGCTATAACCCGAATAGAAGAAAAGATCAACATCATCTGTAACTACTGAGCTGCAGGTTTTATATTGGAGTTATCCCAGTTTCCTCAGTTGCTTTCTCCTAGAAGAATGCCCTGACAAATGCTAGGGGTCCTTCACTCCCAGTGGTTTAACCGCGCGATCTATTTATATGTCCCCGTGCATATACATACACATGCATCCATGTATACACATATACATACATATGTACATGTCTATATACATATTTACACACTTTTGGATGGCCAATCACTCTTATGAGTTCTTTGTCAGGTTTTGTTTTTGTCCTGCAGTGTGTCCAAAATCACCCTCCGACATACATACATACATACATAGATACATACATACATTCATACATACATACATACATACATACATACATACATACATACATACATAAATACATACATACATACATACTTATATATACGAGGGTTGGGTGAAAAGTTCATAGGCTGACTATTAAGGATTACTGCTAGAGCTGTGGAATCTTGCATGCATTAATTTCAACTCTTATTAATAACCGCATTGTTTCTTTCCAGAACCTATGTTGAAAAATAAACCTCATTTGGTCATTTCATGAGAGTATCTTGGTCAGATTATGAACTTTTCAGTCGAACCTTCCACACTCATATATATAGATATACATATATAAATATGCATTATATATTTACTTTTCATGGCGGGAACAAGAAAATAATGAAATTCCATTCCAAACTTTTTCTCTGGTATATCTGAAATTAATAATTGTATCCACTTTTGGCACAAGGCCAGCAATTACCCAGTGCATTACTGGTACTTTATTTTATAGACCCCGTAAGGATGAAAGGCAAAGTTAACCTCGACGAGATTTTAACTCAGATCGTAAAGGGACGTAACTATGTTGGAACGCATGGCGTCCGACCCTCTACCGATATTGCCAATTCACAATAATATAGTTGTTTCTTGTATCTAACATATCTTGCACTGTAGTTTCTTGTATCTAACATATGTTGCACTGTAGTTTCTTGTATCTAACATATCTTGCACTGTAGTTTCTTGTATCTAACATATGTTGCACTGTAGTTTCTTGTATCTAACAGATCTTGCACTGTAGTTTCTTGTATCTAACATATCTTTCACTGTAGTTTCTTGTATCTAACATATCTTGCACTGTAGTTTCTTGTATCTAACATATTTTGCACTGTAGTTTCTTGTATCTAACATATGTTGCACTGTAGTTTCTTGTATCTAACATATGTTGCACTGTAGTTTCTTGTATCTAACATATGTTGCACTGTAGTTTCTTGTATCTAACATATGTTGCACTGTAGTTTCTTGTATCTAACATATGTTGCACTGTAGTTTCTTGTATCTAACATATGTTGCACTGTAGTTTCTTGTATCTAACATATGTTGCACTGTAGTTTCTTGTATCTAACATAGCTTGCACTGTAGTTTCTTGTATCTAACATATGTTGCACTGTAGTTTCTTGTATCTAACATATGTTGCACTGTAGTTTCTTGTATCTAACATATGTTGCACTGTAGTTTCTTGTATCTAACATATGTTGCACTGTAGTTTCTTGTATCTAACATATGTTGCACTGTAGTTTCTTGTATCTAACATATGTTGCACTGTAGTTACTTGTATCTAACATATGTTGCACTGTAGTTTCTTGTATCTAACATATGTTGCACTGTAGTTTCTTGTATCTAACATATGTTGCACTGTAGTTTCTTGTATCTAACATATCTTGCACTGTAGTTTCTTGTATCTAACATATGTTGCACTGTAGTTTCTTGTATCTAACATATCTTGCACTGTAGTTTCTTGTATCTAACATATGTTGCACTGTAGTTTCTTGTATCTAACATATGTTGCACTGTAGTTTCTTGTATCTAACATATGTTGCACTGTAGTTTCTTGTATCTAACATATGTTGCACTGTAGTTTCTTGTATCTAACATATGTTGCACTGTAGTTTCTTGTATCTAACATATGTTGGACTGTAGTTTCTTGTATCTAACATATCTTGCACTGTAGTTTCTTGTATCTAACATATCTTACACTGTAGTTTCTTGTATCTAACATATCTTGCACTGTAGTTTCTTGTATCTAACATATCTTGCACTGTAGTTTCTTGTATCTAACATATGTTGCACTGTAGTTTCTTGTATCTAACATATGTTTCACTGTAGTTTCTTGTATCTAACATATCTTGCACTGTAGTTTCTTGTATCTAACATATGTTGCACTGTAGTTTCTTGTATCTAACATATGTTGCACTGTAGTTTCTTGTATCTAACATATGTTGCACTGTAGTTTCTTGTATCTAACATATCTTGCACTGTAGTTTCTTGTATCTAACATATGTTGCACTGTAGTTTCTTGTATCTAACATATGTTGCACTGTAGTTACTTGTATCTAACATATGTTGCACTGTAGTTTCTTGTATCTAACATATGTTGCACTGTAGTTTCTTGTATCTAACATATGTTGCACTGTAGTTTCTTGTATCTAACATATCTTGCACTGTAGTTTCTTGTATCTAACATATGTTGCACTGTAGTTTCTTGTATCTAACATATCTTGCACTGTAGTTTCTTGTATCTAACATATGTTGCACTGTAGTTTCTTGTATCTAACATATGTTGCACTGTAGTTTCTTGTATCTAACATATGTTGCACTGTAGTTTCTTGTATCTAACATATGTTGCACTGTAGTTCCTTGTATCTAACATATGTTGCACTGTAGTTTCTTGTATCTAACATATGTTGGACTGTAGTTTCTTGTATCTAACATATCTTGCACTGTAGTTTCTTGTATCTAACATATCTTACACTGTAGTTTCTTGTATCTAACATATCTTGCACTGTAGTTTCTTGTATCTAACATATCTTGCACTGTAGTTTCTTGTATCTAACATATGTTGCACTGCAGTTTCTTGTATCTAACATATGTTTCACTGTAGTTTCTTGTATCTAACATATCTTGCACTGTAGTTTCTTGTATCTAACATATGTTGCACTGTAGTTTCTTGTATCTAACATATCTTGCACTGTAGTTTCTTGTATCTAACATATGTTGCACTGTAGTTTCTTGTATCTAACATATCTTGCACTGTAGTTTCTTGTATCTAACATATGTTGCACTGTAGTTTCTTGTATCTAACATATCTTGCACTGTAGTTTCTTGTATCTAACAGATCTTGCACTGTAGTTTCTTGTATCTAACATATGTTGCACTGTAGTTTCTTGTATCTAACATATCTTGCACTGTAGTTTCTTGTATCTAACATATGTTGCACTGTAGTTTCTTGTATCTAACATATCTTACACTGTAGTTTCTTGTATCTAACATATGTTGCACTGTAGTTTCTTGTATCTAACATATCTTGCACTGTAGTTTCTTGTATCTAACATATGTTGCACTGTAGTTTCTTGTATCTAACATATCTTGCACTGTAGTTTCTTGTATCTAACATATGTTGCACTGTAGTTTCTTGTATCTAACATATGTTGCACTGTAGTTTCTTGTATCTAACATATCTTGCACTGTAGTTTCTTGTATCTAACATATGTTGCACTGTAGTTTCTTGTATCTAACATATCTTGCACTGTAGTTTCTTGTATCTAACATATCTTGCACTGTAGTTTCTTGTATCTAACATATGTTGCACTGTAGTTTCTTGTATCTAACATATCTTGCACTGTAGTTTCTTGTATCTAACATATGTTGCACTGTAGTTTCTTGTATCTAACCTATGTTGCACTGTAGTTTCTTGTATCTAACATATGTTGCACTGTAGTTTCTTGTATCTAACATATATTGCACTGTAGTTTCTTGTATCTAACATATGTTGCACTGTAGTTTCTTGTATCTAACATATGTTGCACTGTAGTTTCTTGTATCTAACATATGTTGCACTGTAGTTTCTTGTATCTAACATATGTTGCACTGTAGTTTCTTGTATCTAACATATCTTGCACTGTAGTTTCTTGTATCTAACATATCTTGCACTGTAGTTTCTTGTATCTAACATATGTTGCACTGTAGTTTCTTGTATCTAACATATCTTGCAATATAGTTTCTTGTATCTAACATATCTTGCACTGTAGTTTCTTGTATCTAACATATCTTGCACTGTAGTTTCTTGTATCTAACATATGTTGCACTGTATTTTCTTGTATCTAACATATCTTGCACTGTAGTTTCTTGTATCTAACATATGTTGCACTGTAGTTTCTTGTATCTAACAGATCTTGCACTGTAGTTTCTTGTATCTAACATATGTTGCACTGTAGTTTCTTGTATCTAACATATGTTGCACTGTAGTTTCTTGTATCTAACATATGTTGCACTGTAGTTTCTTGTATCTAACATATCTTGCACTGTAGTTTCTTGTATCTAACATATGTTGCACTGTAGTTTCTTGTATCTAACATATCTTGCACTGTAGTTTCTTGTATCTAACATATGTTGCACTGTAGTTTCTTGTATCTAACATATCTTGCACTGTAGTTTCTTGTATCTAACAGATCTTGCACTGTAGTTTCTTGTATCTAACATATGTTGCACTGTAGTTTCTTGTATCTAACATATCTTGCACTGTAGTTTCTTGTATCTAACATATGTTGCACTGTAGTTTCTTGTATCTAACATATCTTACACTGTAGTTTCTTGTATCTAACATATGTTGCACTGTAGTTTCTTGTATCTAACATATCTTGCACTGTAGTTTCTTGTATCTAACATATGTTGCACTGTAGTTTCTTGTATCTAACATATCTTGCACTGTAGTTTCTTGTATCTAACATATGTTGCACTGTAGTTTCTTGTATCTAACATATGTTGCACTGTAGTTTCTTGTATCTAACATATCTTGCACTGTAGTTTCTTGTATCTAACATATGTTGCACTGTAGTTTCTTGTATCTAACATATCTTGCACTGTAGTTTCTTGTATCTAACATATCTTGCACTGTAGTTTCTTGTATCTAACATATGTTGCACTGTAGTTTCTTGTATCTAACATATCTTGCACTGTAGTTTCTTGTATCTAACATATGTTGCACTGTAGTTTCTTGTATCTAACCTATGTTGCACTGTAGTTTCTTGTATCTAACATATGTTGCACTGTAGTTTCTTGTATCTAACATATATTGCACTGTAGTTTCTTGTATCTAACATATGTTGCACTGTAGTTTCTTGTATCTAACATATGTTGCACTGTAGTTTCTTGTATCTAACATATCTTGCACTGTAGTTTCTTGTATCTAACATATCTTGCACTGTAGTTTCTTGTATCTAACATATCTTGCACTGTAGTTTCTTGTATCTAACATATGTTGCACTGTATTTTCTTGTATCTAACATATCTTGCACTGTAGTTTCTTGTATCTAACATATGTTGCACTGTAGTTTCTTGTATCTAACAGATCTTGCACTGTAGTTTCTTGTATCTAACATATGTTGCACTGTAGTTTCTTGTATCTAACATATGTTGCACTGTAGTTTCTTGTATCTAACATATGTTGCACTGTAGTTTCTTGTATCTAACATATCTTGCACTGTAGTTTCTTGTATCTAACATATGTTGCACTGTAGTTTCTTGTATCTAACATATCTTGCACTGTAGTTTCTTGTATCTAACATATGTTGCACTGTAGTTTCTTGTATCTAACATATCTTGCACTGTAGTTTCTTGTATCTAACAGATCTTGCACTGTAGTTTCTTGTATCTAACATATGTTGCACTGTAGTTTCTTGTATCTAACATATCTTGCACTGTAGTTTCTTGTATCTAACATATGTTGCACTGTAGTTTCTTGTATCTAACATATCTTACACTGTAGTTTCTTGTATCTAACATATGTTGCACTGTAGTTTCTTGTATCTAACATATCTTGCACTGTAGTTTCTTGTATCTAACATATGTTGCACTGTAGTTTCTTGTATCTAACATATCTTGCACTGTAGTTTCTTGTATCTAACATATGTTGCACTGTAGTTTCTTGTATCTAACATATGTTGCACTGTAGTTTCTTGTATCTAACATATCTTGCACTGTAGTTTCTTGTATCTAACATATGTTGCACTGTAGTTTCTTGTATCTAACATATCTTGCACTGTAGTTTCTTGTATCTAACATATCTTGCACTGTAGTTTCTTGTATCTAACATATGTTGCACTGTAGTTTCTTGTATCTAACATATCTTGCACTGTAGTTTCTTGTATCTAACATATGTTGCACTGTAGTTTCTTGTATCTAACCTATGTTGCACTGTAGTTTCTTGTATCTAACATATGTTGCACTGTAGTTTCTTGTATCTAACATATATTGCACTGTAGTTTCTTGTATCTAACATATGTTGCACTGTAGTTTCTTGTATCTAACATATGTTGCACTGTAGTTTCTTGTATCTAACATATGTTGCACTGTAGTTTCTTGTATCTAACATATGTTGCACTGTAGTTTCTTGTATCTAACATATCTTGCACTGTAGTTTCTTGTATCTAACATATCTTGCACTGTAGTTTCTTGTATCTAACATATGTTGCACTGTAGTTTCTTGTATCTAACATATCTTGCAATATAGTTTCTTGTATCTAACATATCTTGCACTGTAGTTTCTTGTATCTAACATATCTTGCACTGTAGTTTCTTGTATCTAACATATGTTGCACTGTATTTTCTTGTATCTAACATATCTTGCACTGTAGTTTCTTGTATCTAACATATGTTGCACTGTAGTTTCTTGTATCTAACAGATCTTGCACTGTAGTTTCTTGTATCTAACATATGTTGCACTGTAGTTTCTTGTATCTAACATATCTTGCACTGTAGTTTCTTGTATCTAACATATGTTGCACTGTAGTTTCTTGTATCTAACATATCTTGCACTGTAGTTTCTTGTATCTAACATATGTTGCACTGTAGTTTCTTGTATCTAACATATCTTGCACTGTAGTTTCTTGTATCTAACATATGTTGCACTGTAGTTTCTTGTATCTAACATATGTTGCACTGTAGTTTCTTGTATCTAACATATGTTGCACTGTAGTTTCTTGTATCTAACATATGTTGCACTGTAGTTTCTTGTATCTAACATATCTTGCACTGTAGTTTCTTGTATCTAACATATGTTGCACTGTAGTTTCTTGTATCTAACATATGTTGCACTGTAGTTTCTTGTATCTAACATATGTTGCACTGTAGTTTCTTGTATCTAACATATGTTGCACTGTAGTTTCTTGTATCTAACATATGTTGCACTGTAGTTTCTTGTATCTAACATATGTTGCACTGTAGTTTCTTGTATCTAACATATCTTGCACTGTAGTTTCTTGTATCTAACATATGTTGCACTGTAGTTTCTTGTATCTAACATATGTTGCACTGTAGTTTCTTGTATCTAACATATGTTGCACTGTAGTTTCTTGTATCTAACATATGTTGCACTGTAGTTTCTTGTATCTAACATATCTTGCACTGTAGTTTCTTGTATCTAACATATGTTGCACTGTAGTTTCTTGTATCTAACATATCTTGCACTGTAGTTTCTTGTATCTAACATATCTTGCACTGTAGTTTCTTGTATCTAACATATGTTGCACTGTAGTTTCTTGTATCTAACATATCTTGCAATATAGTTTCTTGTATCTAACATATCTTGCACTGTAGTTTCTTGTATCTAACATATGTTGCACTGTAGTTTCTTGTATCTAACATATCTTGCAATATAGTTTCTTGTATCTAACATATGTTGCACTGTAGTTTCTTGTATCTAACATATGTTGCACTGTAGTTTCTTGTATCTAACATATGTTGCACTGTAGTTTCTTGTATCTAACATATCTTGCACTGTAGTTTCTTGTATCTAACATATCTTGCACTGTAGTTTCTTGTATCTAACATATGTTGCACTGTAGTTTCTTGTATCTAACATATGTTGCACTGTAGTTTCTTGTATCTAACATATGTTGCACTGTAGTTTCTTGTATCTAACATATGTTGCACTGTAGTTTCTTGTATCTAACATATCTTGCACTGTAGTTTCTTGTATCTAACATATGTTGCACTGTAGTTTCTTGTATCTAACATATCTTGCACTGTAGTTTCTTGTATCTAACATATCTTTCACTGTAGTTTCTTGTATCTAACATATCTTGCACTGTAGTTTCTTGTATCTAACATATCTTGCACTGTAGTTTCTTGTATCTAACATATCTTGCACTGTAGTTTCTTGTATCTAACATATGTTGCACTGTAGTTTCTTGTATCTAACATATCTTGCACTGTAGTTTCTTGTATCTAACATATGTTGCACTGTAATTTCTTGTATCTAACATATCTTGCAATATAGTTTCTTGTATCTAACATATCTTGCACTGTAGTTTCTTGTATCTAACATATCTTGCACTGTAGTTTCTTGTATCTAACATATCTTGCACTGTAGTTTCTTGTATCTAACATATGTTGCACTGTAGTTTCTTGTATCTAACATATGTTGCACTGTAGTTTCTTGTATCTAACATATCTTGCACTGTAGTTTCTTGTATCTAACATATGTTGCACTGTAGTTTCTTGTATCTAACATATCTTGCAATATAGTTTCTTGTATCTAACATATCTTGCACTGTAGTTTCTTGTATCTAACATATCTTGCACTGTAGTTTCTTGTATCTAACATATCTTGCACTGTAGTTTCTTGTATCTAACATATCTTGTACTGTAGTTTCTTGTATCTAACATATCTTGCACTGTAGTTTCTTGTATCTAACATATGTTGCACTGTAGTTTCTTGTATCTAACATATCTTGCACTGTAGTTTCTTGTATCTAACATATGTTGCACTGTAGTTTCTTGTATCTAACATATCTTGCAATATATTTTCTTGTATCTAACATATCTTGCACTGTAGTTTCTTGTATCTAACATATCTTGCACTGTAGTTTCTTGTATCTAACATATGTTGCACTGTAGTTTCTTGTATCTAACATATCTTGCAATATAGTTTCTTGTATCTAACATATCTTGCACTGTAGTTTCTTGTATCTAACATATCTTGCACTGTAGTTTCTTGTATCTAACATATCTTGCACTGTAGTTTCTTGTATCTAACATATGTTGCACTGTAGTTTCTTGTATCTAACATATCTTGCAATATAGTTTCTTGTATCTAACATATCTTGCACTGTAGTTTCTTGTATCTAACATATCTTGCAATATAGTTTCTTGTATCTAACATATGTTGCACTGTAGTTTCTTGTATCTAACATATCTTGCACTGTAGTTTCTTGTATCTAACATATCTTGTACTGTAGTTTCTTGTATCTAACATATCTTGCACTCTAGTTTCTTGTATCTAACATATGTTGCACTGTAGTTTCTTGTATCTAACATATCTTGCACTGTAGTTTCTTGTATCTAACATATGTTGCACTGTAGTTTCTTGTATCTAACATATCTTGCAATATATTTTCTTGTATCTAACATATCTTGCACTGTAGTTTCTTGTATCTAACATATCTTGCACTGTAGCTTCTTGTATCTAACATATCTTGCACTATAGTTTCTTGTATCTAACATATGTTGCACTGTAGTTTCTTGTATCTAACATATGTTGCACTGTAGTTTCTTGTATCTAACATATGTTGCACTGTAGTTTTTTGTATCTAACATATGTTGCACTGTAGTTTCTTGTATCTAACATATCTTGCACTGTAGTTTCTTGTATCTAACATATCTTGCACTGTAGTTTCTTGTATCGAACATATGTTGCACTGTAGTTTCTTGTATCTAACATATCTTGCAATATAGTTTCTTGTATCTAACATATCTTGCACTGTAGTTTCTTGTATCTAACATATGTTGCACTGTAGTTTCTTGTATCTAACATATCTTGCACTGTAGTTGCAATATGATTTCATATTTTGCTTCTTATAATTTTCATATCTTGTTTTCATATAACCGATGAAATACAGTTGTAAATATTTTGGTTCATCTTTCCATTTAACAGTCCTGTTAACTCACCATTACATTTCTTAGCATCACAATTTGGAAAAATGTTATTCATTAAGGAAATTTGAATTAAAGCTTCTGTGATATACTCTTTATATGAATTGTAACTAAAAACAGCAAAGTTCCAATCGACAACCTTTTTAAACGGTAAATCGCCTGTTCTTTTTCTCTGTTCACATAAACTTCGAGTTGTTTGAGCTTCAGTTTCTCCGTGCCACCTTTGGGCTGCTGTATTTGACGAATAGTTGCTTTCCTTGCCATATCACCAGCAAGTCATTCTGATTTTTGTTATTCTGATTCATTTTACCTATATTTCATTGATGTTATTCTTTGTTTATGGAGTCTTTCTTGTTGCTGCACTTTCCTTTCATTCTTCCTTTGTAGCTTCTTTGCCATAGCTTTATGAGACTTTCTCTCAAATGAAAGTCAATTCTTCGGTGGTAATTTTTGCTTGCATCTTCAGTCACATTCCCTCGTTGTGAAGACAGTAACTCACGACGATCGACGGGACCACAGATTGACAAAGAGACACACAAAAAAACATATAAACAAATAAATATAGGTCCAAGTGTGATAAAACCCTATTCCTTAGTCTAAAGAACTCACATACCAAGCTTGAACATGATTGGTTCACTGGTTTTAAGTGCATGGGAGGTAAACAGACAAACAAACGAACTGTAGATATGTGTACACATATATATGTAGTAGTAGTAGTAGTAGTAGTAGTAGTAGTAGTAGTAGTAGTAGTAGTAGTAGTAGTAGTAGTAGTAGTAGTAGTTGCAGCAGTAATAGTAATAGTAGTAGTATAACATTGAAGGCAGAATCGTTCTAACGTCGGATAAAATTATTTGCGGTATTTGTTCTGATTTCAGATCTCGCAGCAGACAACTTTGCCTTTCATCAGTCTGGGGTTGATAAAATAAGGTACCAGTCAAATACTAGGGATGATGGAATCAGCTTTCTTCACCCCATACATTGCAAACATTGTGCTTGGATTAGAAATTGTAGGATAAAATTGTAGGATGAAATATCCCAAATTTCCCCTGGTTTTTAAGAACATCACCGAGCATGGCAGCTAATCTCCTTAACATTCAGGATTGATAAACAGACCATTCAACATCGTTTATGATTCAAAATCAAGAAATATCATAAGAGCATCAAACAAGAAATCCGAGACTACAATAAAAATGTTCACAATAGTTTCTTTTATTTATTTTATTTTCCCTTATTCAACACTAAGAAAATATTGTGAAGAACACAATGATAGATATTGCTGACGATAGATAATACTCCAGACAAAATCTACATATGGACACATGTAAATCTGGATTTCTTTACCTAGCACAAGACATCACTTCCTTACTCTATCCCATTGATTAGCCTCTAATATATAATATCAAGGTCAACCATCTACGCTGCTCTTTCAAACACTTGTTAAAAAAACAAATCGCCAAGATAAATAATCTATCAGGGATTTTAGTAAAATTATCATATCAAATATTCCATAGACAAGAGCGGAAAAACCTAAGATAAATTAACTGTGACCTGCATGAGAAGGGTTTGAAAGAAGATATGTTGAAAAGCATGTAACGAATTCTTGACGATTGACGAAGAAATAGTACCAGCGGTCGTTTATCAAATTACCAAGTTAGCCAATGAAATGGGGATGTAAAATCTCAATGTGGAACATTTTGAGCAGGTAATAAATAACCTATGATAGAAAGATTTTATCTGTTCAAGTGCTGCAGAAGTTTACGCGCATCCAAACTAAACCTGAAAATTCTACAGTAGAACCAAAAATATCAGCAAGAATTTTTATTATTGACTTCCTCAGTAACTACATCCTGCGATTAAATAAATCCTGAATCAGTTTACTGAGAACTAGCTTGACTTGAAGAAAAGCAGTGTGGTTATTTTAGGTATATTCTGCTGCTGCAATATGTCGTTTATAAACAAAGACTCAAGACAGCGCACATGATATTGGATTCAGCAAGGAAGAAGAGCTAGATTCCGCTTCCCCTATCTTCTGTCATATGCCTCATTTTTGTTATTCAATAGAATTTATTGATAAGAATACTCGTGATTAAAGTTGATTAATCTAAACTGGTTCATAACTATCGATCATAATGTGGAATATCACGTTATTATCTAAATTTAAGGTCTTTCAGAGAGTGATAGCTTCTGCATTTTAAGATCATTTGACGATTTTTAACATTTACATTTGTGTATTATCATTGTTAAAATAGCCTGTCAAACTGGTATCTCTATAAATGTTATATTATAATTACCCATACAACACTTTTTCGCTAGGAACTATGTTTTAGGAACGTATCTAACGCGCTAATCAAGGTACCAATATATATATATATAAATATATATACATATAGGAATGGGTAGCAGTAAACTATGGTACAGGCCTAAGTCGGTCTTTGTTTGGCTGAGAGGGTGAAGTGACTAAGCGAATTTCGTTGAAATCTGCGGTAGCTAATGGTCAACTACCTTCGGACATGCGCCTGCGCAGACCGGTGGGGGTGAATTGGTACTCACAGGGGAACGGATGAAGAACCCAAAAGCACACACTTCGTCCGTTGCCATGTCGATTCAATTTGGATTGCCTCGGAAACATAACCTTATTATGTAACAAGCTGTCTGATGATGTCACGACACTCGCACACAGAACAGTGTGGCCAGTGTCGTCATTGAAATATATGTCACAGCATTATTATTAAAGGACTTGAACATCTGAAACTACTTCGCTTTTCCTTATTTGATATTTACTCCGTCATTCCTATGTGGAAAAAGTACGTTGAGTGCTTGAATTGAATTGCATCAATGTTTACCCTAAGTATATATATATATGTATATATATATATATATATATATATATATATATATATATATATATATATATATATATATATATATATATATATATATATATATATATATTATAATAACAGATTAAAGTTTAAGCAAAGAATCGCTGCTTTCACCCTTAACGGGATCTTCTGAAACTAACAATGTCAAGCTGTAAACGCAGATGTGAATATTTCAAAAAACGTTGCAACCGGAGGAAGACAGCAAGACGATACTTTGGTTCGTGGAAACGTTCCCTGGCAAAGAACGGGAAAAATCGAATATAATACGTCATTATTTGGAGCGGTGAAAAACAATTACACGCAAAGACAAAACCACGTTTATGGTATAAAAGAAGTCGTAGACAAATATTCTATTAGGTTGTTCATAGAGACGTTCTCAGACAATGAACGAAAAAAACGAAGATAATACGTCATGTGTGGAGCGTGGAGAACAATTGCACGCGAAGACAAAGCCACGTAAATGGTATAACTGAAGTCGTAGACTAAACTTCTAACTAGGAAACCGAATGATTCTCCGCTTCAGAGTTAAGAATAAAGTAAATAAAATACAGAGGTAATTGAAATTAAATAAATACATACACGCATCCAAATACGTACATACACAAGCATACGCGAAAACACTCGCCATGGGTATACAAATACACGCACATATAAATATGCGTGTGTGTGTGTGCATGTATACAAATAATTAAATAAACGTATATAAATAAATAAATACGTATATAACAAGCGCACACACGTACCTACATGTAAATACATAAATGTTCGGTGACGTACTTCAACCAAAACACGAAGTACACATATACACACACCCTACATACGTACGAACCCGCATACTCACACAGAGACAAAACTCAGGTATACACATAACCAAAAGCATATGTACCAAAATATATAAAAATATACGCCATAACATATACAATCAAATATACGTACGAGAAAGTATACGTACCTTCACAAAACAATCCAATAGTACCCCATTCGACGTGAATATGAGCGCCAGCGATTCTGCGGAGGTTACTGATCTTATCGGCCTTTTCCTTCTTTTCTCTATCAAGGACGAATTCCCCAACGCGGGCGGTGGTTTGTACCGTGATGATGGTCTTTTGACCATGACTAAGTGCGGCCCTTGTGCTTGCGACAGGTTCAGAAAAGAACTCACAGCCTTCTTTAAAGGCTTTGACCTCTCTATACAGGTTGAGGCCAACCTCTCGGTCTTTAATTACCTCGACGTTACCCTCAATTTATCGAATGGCTTGTATTAACCGTATAGAAAGCCGAATGATACGCTTAATTACATAAATAAGCATTCCAACCATCCTGCCAGCATAACCAAGAACCTGGTAAAAAACGTTTCGTTGAGGCTTTCCCGTCTATCTACTAACGAGAATATTTTCAACGACCATTCCACATATTACAATGAAGCTCTTGCTCGGAGTGGATTTGTCGATAAGGTAGCATATACAGAGTACGAGAATAGACCTAGAAGAAATAGATCCCGACGTATTACATGGTATAACCCACCATATAATATGGAGGTGGCCACAACATTAGCTAAGATCTTTCTATCCCTTATTACGAAGCATTTTCCCACTACACATAAATATAGTAACATTTTTAATAGAAATACTATTTAAATTTCTTACTCTACGACTCCTAACCTTGCACATAACATCACAGCTTCAAATTTAGCTAATCTACCTAGCCGTAGGAACACGTATAACCCTGTAGTTAGTACTAACTGTAATTGTACGAATCGGGTTGATTGCCCCCTATCTGGGAGATGCCTCTCTAGTAACATTGTCTACAAATGTAAGGTTGAAACATCCACGTACCGTAGGGCCTACATAGGGTTAACCGCCAATAGATTCAAGCAGCGTCTTTACATGCATACCCATTCTTTTCGTTACCCTCTAAGAAGGAATATGACGTCACTTTCAGCTTATATCTGGAGTCTAAAAGACAACCACACCCAATATAAGTTATACTGGGACATCCTAGCTAGGGCTAGATCGCATAACGGAAATAAAAGTCCATGTGACCTCTGCGCCGCTGAGGCCCTGGAAATACTCTACGCCACAGACCACATCTTAAACAAAAAATCTGAGGCAATTTCAGCTTGTAAACATAAATTGCACAAAACGTTCCTGTATTACAGCCCCACATTATACCCTAACGGATAGTACGATTTATACGCGGATGTTTTACGTCTTGATGTGGTAGCTAAGTATATGTTATGTTTATACCATTACTTATTTGCATAGGTAAGTATATATTACCTGTATGTTTTGTGAAGGTACGTATACTTTCTCGTACGTATATTTGATTGTATATGTTATGGCGTATATTTTTATATATTCTGGTACATATGCTTTTGGTTATGTGTTTACGTGAGTTTTGCGTCTGTGTGAGTATGCGGGTTCGTACGTATGTAGGGTGTGTATATATATGTACTTCGTGTTTTGGTTGATATACGTCTCCGAACATTTATGTATTTACATGTAGGTACGTGTGTGCGCTTGTTATATACGTATTTATTTATTTATATACGTTTATTTAATTATTTGTATACATGCACACACACACATATTTATATGTGCGTGTATTTGTATACCTATGGCGAGTGTTTTCGCGTATGCTTGTGTATGTACGTATTTGGATGTGTGTATGTATTTATTTAATTTCAATTACCTCTGTATTTTATTTACTTTATTCTTAACTCTGAAGCCGAAAATCATTTGGTTTCCTAGTTAGAATTTTAGTCTACGACTTCAGTTATACCATTTACGTGGTTTTGTCTTTGCGTGCTATTGTTCTCCACGCACCACATATGACGTATTATCTTCGTTTTTTTTTCGTTCATTGCCTGAGAACGTCTCTATGAACCACCTAATAGAATATTTGTCTACGACTTCTTTTATACCATATACGTGGTTTTGTCTTTGCGTGTAATTGTTTTTCACCCCTCCAAATAATGAGGTATTATATTTGTTTTTTCCCGTTCTTTGCCAGGGAAATTTTCCACGAACCAAAGTATCGTCTTCCTGTCTTCCTCCGGCTGCAACTTTTTTTGAAATATTCACTTCTGCGTTTACAGATTGACTTTGTTAGTTTCAGACGATCCTATTAAGGGTGAAAGCAGCGATTCTTTGCTTAAACTTTAATCTGTTATTTTAACAAATATTTGCTCTACGGTTCTTATATATTTGATATATATTTATCCTTATCGAGCCCTCTTTGGATTTTAGTCTTCGAATTTATTATTATTACTATATATATATATATATATATATATTTAATATATATATATTTAATATAGAAAGGCTTCTACGGGATTAGAACTGTTTCATTCGGTAGAAATCATCAAGAAGCCCTGATGATTTATACCAAATGAAATAGTTCTAGTCCTGTAGAAGCATTTCTATCTTAAATATGTATACTCTGCTTTGTACCGAGTACCTTACTTACTGTGGTTACTCCCGATTGAACCCGGGATAAACTTATATATATATATATATATATATATATATATATATATAGACATGTGTGTGTCTGTCTGTGTGTGTACATATTCTATTTTATATGTGATGTACTGTTAACGTAAAATTGGCTAATTATTCATTCATTTACCATGTAATACAATCGATCGCGATGTGCTGCTGTGAAGCTCCTCAGTAATTCAGAGGAATGTTTTCTCTTCTATTACTAAATATCTGCGGATGCTACTTATTGTTTTCACCGTTCACAGTAGGTAGGAATCTTGTTTCTCTTCCCTACGTTTACCTTGAATGACAATTACATTGGAGTCGGTGTATTAGTACATTCAACGTTGTACATTCACCGTCGACGTCGTCGTTATCGCCTTCGTCGTCGTCGTCGCCGCTGCCGCCATCGTCGTCGCCGTCGTCACCGCCATCGTCGTCATCGTTGTTGTCGTCGATGCTGCTGTTTGTTCGATTCGTTTATTTTATTTTAATATCCGAGATATAATTGACTGTAGTTGTATTATATCGTATATAATACCGTTAATGTCAGTGTTGTCAAGGTCACTATTTATTTGACGTTGTTTCTATTTAGTACAACCTATCTGTTGCATTGATCGAGTGTTTGCAATGTTCCAGCTATTTAATTCCATAATAAGCAATTATTTTACTTCCCACGGTTACAAATTATACAAAGCTGAAATAACGACGGATAATCTATGTACATTTTCAATCTAATGATAACCAACTGTCACTTAAACCCCAACTTAGCATATGTTTCTAGAATAACAGGATGGACCCGGCTGGAATGTCTTTGATCATAGGTATCGGGTTATATTTGGGACTCTGCATATATAGAGCGTATCTATACGTAGTCACTCAATCTACTAGAAATATCTATGAAATCTACATAAAATCAAAGCCAAGCACTTTTAAAAAGAAGTAATCTATTACACACTATAACCCAAGATACTCACTGCGTAAAAATAAAAGACGAGATGATGAGGGAGGAGATGCATTTGATAAAAGGTACATTTGGTCTTGAGATATACAGTAATTTAAACATATAAACGTAACTTCTGTTTAGCTTTCTTCTTTAAAATAAAATGCAAATCAATATTTTGTATATGTCGCGTACTTCTCCGGAGAGCAGCCAAGACTGCTCCGTTGGGTAGAGGACGGAGTCGTTAGAGGCGACAACTTTGGCAGCAACAGAGGTCACCCTCCATGAGGTTAGCGTTTACCCGGTCGCTTAAACGCTTTGAGATGGCATCAGGAATGGAGGAATGCAGGCACACGAATCAGTGGTCTGTGGCCTGCTCGAACACACTGGGTATGGACAACTGCCTAAAGGTCATGATGTTGGCCTTAATTAGACCCGTTGTCGACAGGCCGACTCGATTGCCACCAGTGTTGGGGAGACCAAGGGTGAGTGGACCGAAATAAAATAATCGTTCCCAATCACTTTGTCGATCTGGTTCCAGGTTTTCAAGATTAAGGATGCAAGGGCATCGGACATCGGAAATCTGATTGTTTCGGGATCCTACGCTGCCTGAGGCGAGGGAAGTTGACCAGCGTTGACTGGACGTCGACAGGCGCACTGTCTCATCTGGAGGTGTAGTGGATGGCTGCAGTGGCGCAGCTGAAAAGAAGAAGCAGCTCCTGCATCTCTACATTAAGAGTGCAGTCAAGACCCAACGTGTCAGAGATGCAAGAGAGATGATGGAAACAGCCGTACATGAATATATGGACATATAGTTTATATACATTACATGCAAGTGTGTGTGTGTGTGTGTGTGTGTGTGTGTGTGTGTGTGTGTGTGTGTGTGTGTGTGTGTGTGCGTGCGTGTGTGTGTTTGTGTGTTTGTGCGTGTGTGTGTGTGCGCGTGCGCGTGTGTGCATGCATATGTGTGTGCATGTGTGTGTGTGTGTGATTTCGAATAAAGCAAATATATATTTATCAAATATTAAAATGCATAACATAAGCCTTGCCATTTGAAACATGATTGAATGGATCTTAGTTCAATAAGAATTGTCCTGTGTATGTTTTGATTTTTCGGAATCTGCGTTCTAAGATCCCCATTCTATTAATATCAGTGTATGACTTTGTAAATTTTGGCATTCTTTGGAGGTGAGCAAGAATATCCCCCCCCCCCCCCCCATCCGCTCAGCTTTTTGAATCTTTGAACTTCTCACTTTTATTCCGGATAGATGTAATATGGTTTTCGTTTGCTGTGTTCTATACGCTCGAAGTGTGGCAATATGGGAAATAAAACAGAAATTTACATGCTTAGGCAAACAGATTTTGTATGAAAGCAATGTATTATTTTATATGATTTCAACCCTGCTTCGCAGCTCATGATTTATTTTTATCTTAGTTCACTTTCCTTTCGTTGGAATGTTTGATAAGGATTTGTTAGGACCGAAATATTATGAAAAGAAATCGTAAGGCTTTGTTTTTATACAAAATCACATTATCACAGCTATCAGATTATAATAGGATTTCACACATTTCAGTGGTTTACTCGTATCTCACTCGTCAATATAAGATTATATATATATATATATATATATACATGTATATATATATATATATGTATAGATATATGTATATATATGTACATATATGCATGTATATATATGTATATATATATATATATAAGTATTGAAGTTTCCGATGAAAATTGAAAAAGTCATAGGAGTGAAGAGTGCTCTATGTAAGTACCAGTGCAAAATTTAATGTATAATAAACAATACAATATAATTACATGTATATATATATATACATGTATATATATATAATCAAGGTTTAGCAAATAAGAAAAAGTTTCAAAATAAATTTCAAAAGATTCACTGTACTCACTATGGTTACCTTTACCGAATCGGTTTCGAGTCTCAAAAATAAATGGACAGTCCTTGCGGCCTTCCATTGAAAAGATAAACTCTCGTCAGAAGGTTCTTTTCACTCGGAGAATATAAAATTCCCGAATTACGAACTGGCGCTATTCAAAATTGTTCCCGAGATGAGAATGAATGATGTGGAAGCAATTCTGTCTAGTTCAGTGTGTAAAGATAGAAGCAGAGGCAGGGAGGTCAGTCTACTACCACTATAAATAGCAGCAGTCAAAACGACTAAATTTTTTCTCGACCAAGAGGAGAATAATAATAATAAAGTATATATCCCTACACGCAAAAAGCGTCCAGGGACACATGTATTGTCCAACCATGTATATATATATATATATACTGGCAGAAGTTCTTGGCATTACCCGGGTTAAAGAAAATAATGAAATTTCATTCCAAACGTTTTCTTAAGTATATTTGAAACTTCTGATATAGCTGTTTCTTGTATGTATCATATCTTGTAGTTGCAATATTATTTCATACTGTCTGTCTTTATTCCTTTCATATCTTGTCTGTGCTTGGATTTTCATGTAACTGATTAAATAAAGTTCTAAATAGTTTGGTTTGTCTTCTGAAAGTGGCTGAAATGGTCCGATTCTATGGTCCACTTGCCATTTTGGTCTTGAAAGTGGGCATAAAGCCGCCTTCATGGACGACATTTGCACCAAATGATGTCATTTGGAATGCATTATTGTACTTCTGGATATTTTGGATAAAGTCTCTTGATGTAGTAGTTACCTATAACACTGACACTTAGGAAAGTTGAAATGGGTTGCCAATGTAGAACGAAAGGACCACCTTCTCTTTATGGATGACCTGAAACTGTTTAGATAGTCCGAAAATTAGATAAGTTTTTCGGTTAAAACAGTCCAGATGTGTAGCAGTGATATCGGTAATGTGAAAATGATACCAGTTGTGATCGGGGCATTAGTGTCAATCCAATTGAAACTCCAAGACTTCTTAAAGCGGTTAGGAATACCATGCAAGATTGGTGTCATACAAACATCAGACTTTGCTAGATACTATACACATTTTAAAGAAAGCATTATCTATCAGAAGTCCTTGTTAAGACTTGACAGATGACTAAATACACTGGTGCATCTACTGCGTGACAAAGTAATAACAATAATAATCGTTCTACTTTTGGCACAAGGCCAGCAAATACCCGGTGCATTACTGGTACTTTATTTTATCGACCCCGTAAGGATGAAAGACAAAGTTAACCTCGGCGGCATTTGAACTCAGAATGGCAAGGGCCGCAACTCCATGCGTCAAAAGATAACGTCCGACCCTCTACCGATACTGCCAATTCGCCGCCCCTAACAATAATAATAATGGTAATAATAATTATTATAATAATGATTTCTGATTTAGGCACAAGACCAGGAACTCTGAGGGAGGGGAATGTGGATCAAATCGACCTCAGTTTTTTAATAGCAATGATATTACCGATCCCGTAAGGATGAAAAGCAAAGTGAACTTGGTGGGATTTGAACTTAGTTCGTAAGAGCCGTAAATATATACCGCAAAGTATGTCGTCAGACATCTGGAATGTTGTCAGGCACTCACAGCCTTCTACCAGTCGGGCAATGTGGTTAGCAGAAATTCTATTCTAGTATTCTATAGAGAACTGGTGGTGGGCAAGTGTGAGGATGTTCTCGCAGAGGCTCGGAGTGTCGACGAAATCAAACTAACTAGTCTGTTCCGGAGATCTTTCGAGCTGGGAGCTTTGGACAACTTCCAAATATTCATAGCCTGGTAGTGCTAACGGGTGAGGGAACACTGCCGATTCGAGACAAATTCTACAGACAGATATGTTCAAGATGCGGGCAGAGCGACTAAACTGCTTTGCAAGCACTCGTCCAGTGTCCGTGCATTACTGGCTTGTGGGTTGTGGCTGAAGAGCTTTTATCTCCACCTTCTTTTAGCCGTGAAGTCAGTTTTCCTCTGTATATTGGATATAGCGAAACAGTTGTCTGGTAGATGCGACTAAAAAGACTGAACACAGACACTTTTCCCTTCGGCCAATCTCACATCACTTTTTCAAGTTCCACTTTTCAGGTTATCCTTGGTTGGTTCTCCCCACTATCGGATAATTGTATTGTTTTTGTTATCTATTATCTTCTTTTTACACGTTTTTATAAATTCTTACTGACCATGTCGCTAGTATTGTCCTGCGTGTTTCGGCTCTTGTGGCCAATAAAGAAATAATTATTATTTTGGGAGTATCGGTAGAGCGTCGAACGCCATGCTTTGACGCATAGAGTTACGGCACTTTCCATTCTGAGTTCAAATCCCGCCGAGGTTAACTTTGCTTTTCATCCTTACGGGGTCGATAAAATAAAGCACCAGTAATACACTGGGGTAATTACTGGCCTTGTGCCAAAAGTAGAAACAATTATCATTATTATATATCAGCTGAAGACGTGCCAATTTCAAACGTATTCCTATCTAGCCATAGGAAGTATACATTATTTATCCTCTGTATAACCAAAAAATATAGGCGGTAAAATAAACAACACCAAACATTACAATATATTTCCTTTGAATATTGTCGATGTAAAGACTTTAGATTACAGACTGTTAAATCACTTTATCAACGAGATAAACTTTATTTTAGCCTTTTATTTTTCACAACTTTTCTTCGTTTTTCGTTTGTTTTTGCTATATTCTTATTTTATTTTATTTTATTTCTCTGGTGGTTGTTTAAATTATTTTCCAAAGGCGCCGTTAGTTCTTCGTTCGACAACTGTAATAATCTGGTAACATGAGGTGAATCTAACTAAATAACAGCTCCAAGACATACTGATTCGAAACTAACTTAATGACGAATCCAAAATGACTGTTTCGTTCTTATAATTTGAAAACAGTCTACAATTCTGCTTTGAATTGGCAATTCGTCCTTATTTTTATTTTTATTTTTATTTTTATTTTTATTTTTATTTTTATTTTTATTTTTATTTTTATTTTTATTTTATTTTTATTTTATTTTATTTTTTGCTGTTTGCTTGTTTGTCTTTATTGATATTTTTATTTGTGTTTTCCTCAGACGGCTTTAATTACAAGAAAAAAGCAACAAGAAATTTTTTTTAAATACTTTCCTCTCTCTCTATCATTTTTTCCCTTCTTTTATACATGAAGATTAAGACATGCGAACGTAAATGCTCAGCTGTGTGAACTAAGTTATACATGTAACTATATGCGTGTGTTATACATATAACTAGTATCTGTGTGCGTATGTGTTCGCGTAGGTTTATGTATTTAATGTCTATATATACATATGTGTGTGTATGTGTGTTTGTGTGTGTGTGTATGTATATATGTGTATGTGTGTTTGTGTGTGTGTGTATGTGTGTCTGTGTGTGTGTGGGCATGTGTATGACCGTGACAAGATATGAGAAAAATGTGCGTTACATATCGATCTTCCAATCGTTTCAGTGAATTCTTACTATAAAGAAAGGACTGGTCTCCATCAAATAAAAAAATATCTGATATTAGTAGCTTAACAGCAACAACAGAAATACGTTACATGCGAACATTTGAAAAGTCACACATATATTCTTTGTCCATTTAAGCATTGGTCTTACAAAAGTCAATTGAAGGTACCGTTATATTTACATTGTCTTTGATAGCACAAAGGTTTTGTTGTAGTAGAGGAATTGATGTCGCTGTGAGCAGCATCGTGAACGTATCAGGAAGGTTTTAGTATTGTACGTCGAATAGAATGCTTTACGGTATTTGTCCCACCTCTTTGGGCGCTCTGAGTTCAAATCCCACCGTGATCAACTTTGCCTTTCATCATCCTTTCGAGGTCGATACAAAAAGTACCAGTCCAGTACCAGTCCATAAATATATATATATATATATATATATATATATATATATATATATATATATATTAACAAATGGAAACTATATTTATAAAACCATATTTATTTCATTATACATATTTCAAGGACACCAAGTCAAATTATGGTGCGCTTTCATCAGATAAAATATAATATAGATCAGTTTTATAAATAAATATTGTCATACCCTTAAAGAATGCGACCATTTCTGCTGGAAGCGCCCGGATAGTCTTTAAGGGTATGTCAATATTTATTTATAAAACTGATCTATATTATATTTTATCTGATGAAAGCGCACCATAATTTGACTTGGTGTCCTTGAAATATGTATAATGAAATAAATATGGTTTTATAAATATAGTTTCCATTTGTTAATATATCGTATTTTTACTCCAAAAATTTGTTGAGTGCTTTATACCAGTTATAAAAATATTTACTTGTTGTATCCCAACAATTTAAATAGAACTTCTACATATATATATATATATATATATATATATATATATATATATATATAGTAAGGTGTATCATTGGTTGCGTAAAACGGTCCAATAAATTTATGTTAGCAATATTAAGTTCTCCACGCTTTTGTATATCTCCAATTCCATTCAAGGGAACAGCTAGATGATGTAAAACGGAGTATAAGTATCAAAATGAAAATCTGAATGCAAGGTAAAATTCCAATCATTTTAATCACGACACATGTTTCAATAAGAGATAGATCGATCGTAAAGCCATGATCAATTATCACTGATCTCATCAGTTGAAAATGAATCGTCTTCAAATTCTTGATATGAGGGAGAAAATTAGCAATGTTCACTCACAGAGTTTATTCCCTCATATAAAGATCCAGTAGTCAGAAATACGGCGACTGCTATCAACTCCAGTTAGGGTCATAAAACTGTCAAATCTCCATAGCTGCAAAGGACGCTGGACATTAATCAGATCTGTAGAAATACAGTCGGTCACAGTTAAAGTGAGTGGGTACACACACACTCAATACCCATACACACCGGCTTGAGGTCAAAGAAAAAAAGAATATATATATACATATCAACACAGCATCAAACCTGTAGAACTATAGAAGGTCACAATTAGTGTGAGTGGGTACACACACACCGAAGCGATGTCATAGAAAAAATATATATATATATATATATATATATAGGAACAAGTAAGACCCCGGGGTCTTACTTGTTCCTATTACCCACTCTACTACCTAAGTATTGAGTACTTTGGTGCGTTCTGGTCCATCTGGTTCCTTACCACATTTCCTTCGTTATATATATATATATATAGTTAAAGAAAGAAGAGTAACATGGTTGGCTGTACAATAAGGGCTTTATTTAAAGTACTGACAATTGTTTCGTTGATTAGGTGTGTTTAGAGTTCGCTAATCATTTGCGGTTGCGTCAATCGATCTCCAATACATTGTTTACCACTGGTCAATACATCAGAGCACGTAGATATGAAAATGGTTCACTCGAGGCAAGACTTATATATAAAAGTAGCGTAACACCAAAACAATAGCATCAATAATAAAATAACGTATAATTAAAACAATAACATCAATAGTAACACATATATGGTAAATAGATAGAGAAGTTGCAGATGTAAAAAAGTAAAATATAAAAAGTAAAATATCTTATATTTTACTTTTTTACATCTGCAACTTTTATATCTATTTACCATATATGTGTTACCTTTGATGTTAAATTTTTAATTATACGCTATTTTATTATTGATGTTATTGTGTTGGTGTTACGCTACTTTTCTATATAAGTCTTGCCTCGAGTGAAATATTTTCATATCTACGTGCTCTGATGTATTGACCAGTGGTAAACAATGTGTTGGAGATCGATTGACGCAACCTCAAGCGATTAGCGAACTCTATACACACCTGATCAACGAAACAATTGTCAGTACTTTAAATAAAGCCCCTATTGTACAGCCAACCATGTTACTCTTCTTTCTTTAACTATTATTACTCCAAGTATAACCTGCATAGAAATTACCGCGAACTCGCTGCATAACTATGGAAACATCTTGTTGAGTCAAACAAAGCCGTACGTTAAAACTATCCACGGCGTGGAGTACTCTAACTGGATTACCTATAACGATAACTTGTTATCCCATATATATATATATATATATATATATATATATATATATATACAAATATAAATTCAGCGAGAATCGCATTTCGGCGAGTAGAAAAAGCGAAACGTAACGCAAATTTCGAGTCATGCTGGCAAGCGTACCATGGGCTAAAAAAGACCAGAGCAATAAACATAGGTTATAAAGGCCATACAAACTGAGAAGGCGGTCAAGAAGCCATTAACCACCTAAGCCAAAGAACAAGCCAAGCTAAACAGGTCAGACAAAATAAATGACATATTCATATATATATATATATATATAACAAACCTGGACTCTTAGAATTGATGGTAAAATCCAGTACAGGGTTTCTGTGACACCTAAATCAATAATACTGTCTGCTTAAAACAATAAGGTTTTGGTATAATGATCGAACGAGGAATATCACGTTATCAACAGGTATTTTGTTCTGCGCCAGTGTTGTAGATGACACAGTGTTTTGTAAAATCACATGCGCAACTCACAGCCGAAAAACACCAGATTTTGCCAAATGAATTCAGTATGTGTAAATCCATGCAAAAAATTGCATAAATAGCACAAATTGAATAAGCTCTCGACCAGGTAGTTTTTAAAATAAACTTATGAAATTAATCTGTCAATAGAATTATTAACAGGTTAATTGTAAGACTCGGGAGATTAATGCAAATATAAATTCGGCGAGAATCGCATTTTGGCGGGTAGAAAAAGCGAAACGTAACGCAAATTCCGAGTCATGCTGGCAAGCGCTCCATGGGCTAAAAAAGACCAGAGCAATAAACATAGGTTATAAAGGTCGTGCGTGTG
>OZ024740.1:414204364-414211864 GCA_964016885.1 Eledone cirrhosa
GCATCCAAATAGTGTAAGGAAAATGTTAAAATGTATGGAACCTAGAGACGTAATTAAAATCTATCAGCGATAAAAGAAAAATAGCATTCGTTAACAATAGATATTTTACGAATTATAATATGTACATACAAAATATACTATACACTAAAATAAAGCAAGAGGTATATAAATATAAATTATATTCTATTACAGTTAGTAAGATTATATTAATAGAATAAACTAAAAAAAGCAATAACAAATTATTGAAGCATATAACAGTAATAAATATATCTATAATAAAGTGGAGGTTTATTAAGTAAAAAACTTCTAACAACTTAAGATGTAATTCAAAGGAGATAGACTGTTTTCAGAATAAGACTGCGTTTAACATCAACTCACTTAAACTTGTTTATTACTGCTCCTTAATGTTGAGCTGATAAATAACTTTGGCTAAGATGGTAACCAAGAATTACCTTCCAATGTCCTGTAAATGTATTGCAGTACCTGAAAAGAAAATGTATTTGAAGTGCTCTATCAGCAGCATTATTTATTTTATCAAGAAAGATGTGAAATATTACAATTTGTTATTGACAATATGATATACGAATCTATTTCCTCTAAAGCAATATCTATGACTTTGGACCTTATTAATATTACTTGGCAGAAAATGTATATTGTATTGGCCGCTATACGCACTATCATTGAATTTGAGGGTTACCTTTGGACGAGGAAAAATCGTCCAAATACTTTCGACATTAATATGGGATCGAGTGACACTGCTCATGTTACTGACCTTGTTGGGTTACTTCTCTTTAACAAATTAAGAAGTGAATTCCCCTGAATGGGAAGTGACCTTTACAGAGATGATGCTCTTTTTGGCTTTAGAGATTTTAGTAAGTTTGGTTTGAAAGAATCAGAAACATTTATATAAATATATACTTTATAAACTATAACTTAACTATAACAGTTGATGTTAATCCATTTCCTGGATGTTACACTAGATTACAATACGGAACTATTTAGGCCTTATCATAAACCTGAAGAAGTTTTATATTATGTACATGACACTCAATATGGGGTATAATAGCATCACATATACTTAAATATATATATATATATATATATATATATATATATATATACATATATAAGTATGTGTATGTATATATATGTGTGTATTTATGTATCAATGTGTATTTATTTATGTGTGTATGTATGTGTGTAACTGTATATATATATATATATATATATATATATATATAATAAACAATACAATATAATTACCTCATTACCATAGGTTTCCCGAATAAGACGAATACAAGAAACGTCCACATTTGTTCGTCAGACAAGGCAATTTAAAACATAGTGAAATATTTGAAAAATCTCCTCAAAAAGGCAAAAGTTTAACGGGCCAAAAAAATATATAAATAAAAGTAATGCAAGAGATATATAAAAATAAAATATGGAAATATAGTAAGGGTATGTGTATAAATGTGTGTATATGCACCTACAAATGTACATATGTGTATATGTACAAATGCATGTGTATAGTGAAAAAATGTGTGCGTAAGTTCATACATGAGGGCAAGCATATCAGTGTATGTGTGACCACAAATACGTATATAATATATGTTGCAAACATAAATTGTAAGATAATAGAGTTAGCGTACATACAGACTCAGGGACTAAGGATTGAAATATATACACATACAAGTATGAAAGCACGCGTATAAACACACACACACACGCAACCACATACTAGTATGTGATATATACAGGGAAGGGAGTGTATCAGTCAAAGCAGTGTCAGGCTGAAGGTCGATACAGATATAAAAATATAAAATATGAAAATGAAAAAATGAAAACATATATGAGAATAAAAAAATTAAATCAAAGAGAAAGTAAGAGGGAGGAGTTATCAATTATATGGTAACACTAGAAAAAATAGAAAACATACAGAGGTTCGTACGCACATATATATATAGAAATATATATATATACAGACAAAAGCACATACATGCGTACATACATACAAAAGCGCGCATACATACACACGAAGCACATATATTTACATGCATGTACATGTAATAACACGCACGCGACCATATATATATATATATACATACATATATATATATAAACACACACACATATATATATGTATGTAAAAAACATAGATATAATAACACACATACACACACACACATACACATACACGCGCACATACGAATGCATTCGTATACGTATACACACATATGCACACTTACATGCATACATACAATATAAAAACCAGCCGTATGAATAAATGAGTACAAATTATACGCAAGTAAACATATATAAAAGCGGCTGAGGGACAACAAAATATATCTGGAGTTGAAAACGCAAGTGACATGTGATATCAGGTAGTGAAAGAAAAGGGGGAAATAAAATATGTAAAATTGTGAAGATATAAAGTAAGTAAATCAAAAAGCAGGGGGGCGAGGATCACAGGTGGATGTGAAGTAAAAATCAAGTTAAAAATAAAAATAAAAGTAAATCAAAAAGAGAAGTCTGTAAAGAAAGTAAGTTAAGGAAAGTGAAGAACAAGAGTTTATGGAGGATAAGTATCTGAAAGTGAGTTAAGTTTATATGAGCTGGAAAGCAAGTGTGATTTCATGTGTGGGCAACTGGGGAAAATTTCTGTTTTTGCATTTAGGCAGGTTTTTGGTGATTTAAGTTCTGTAAAATCCAATATTTTTCACTTATGCATAGTGCGCATCTTCTTGTTCCTCTTGCATATTCTTTAGATTGCTTCAAAGTTGACCAATCTAATTTATATTGGATACCTTGGTCTTTCAAATCCCATATTCTGCTAGCCAGAGCTGTTGTAAATCTTTTTTCAGGATGTCGGAAAGATGCGACATGTGAGTAATAACGCGTTTTGAATTTGTCTTGTGTCATACCCACATATCGTTCGCTGGTGGCTGGTAAGTTGTTGCTGGTGGTTGTCAATTTAGCCGCATATACAATGGCTTTGGTGTGGCATTTATCTTGTAATGGGCATTCACTTTTGACTCTATACATATGTATATATACATATGTACATATATATATATTATATATATATATACATATGTATGTATATATATATATGTATATATATATATGTATGTTTATTTTAATGTGTGCATGTGTGTGTATCTGTGTGTGTGTGTATGCGTGTGTGTGTATGCATGCATACGGAATTAAACACACACATGCACATACATATATAAAAGCTCTCTTGTTTATCTTTCATTCTTGAACCCATACTAGATCATATTCTGAAAATAGTCTAACTCCTCTGTAACTGCATCTCAAGTTGTTAGACGTTTCTTAGTTACTAAACTTTCACTGTATTATAGATATATTTTTTAGTGTTGTATGCTTCCATACATTTTTAATGTTTTCTAAATATAATCTATTAATATTATTGGCAGTATCGGTAGAGGGTCGGACACCATGCTTTGCAGCATAGAGTTATGGTCCTTTACGGTCTGAGTTCAAATCCTGCCGAGGTTAACTTGGCCTTTCATCCTTGCGGGGTTGATAAAATAAAGCCCCAGTAACGTACTGGGATCGATTTAATCGACTCCCCCCACAAAATAAATTACTGGCTTTGTGCCTATACTAGAAATGATTATTGTTTATAACGGATGATGGATTGGCAGTATCGGTAGAGCGTCAGACTATGCTTTGAAGCGTGGAGTTATGTCCCTTTATATTCTGAGTTCAAATCCCTGCGAGGTTAACTTTGCCTTTCATCCTTACGGGGTTGATAGAATAAAGCACCAGTAATGTACTGGAATAATTGCTGTCCTTGTGCCAAAAGTAGAAACAATTGTTTTTATAACTTCACTTACTAAGTGCAATAGAACATATAATTTCAATTTGTATACCTCTAGCTCTTTCTTAGTCTATAGTATATTTTGTGTCGGCACATTTTATTTCGGAAAATATCTCGAGTTACTGAAATTTATTTTTTCATTTTATATCTTTGATAAATTTTAATTACGTCTGTAGAATACCACAACTTGTAATGTTTTCATTGCAATATTTGAATGCTATTGTTTACGTTTTTTTTCTTTTCTCTCACTGAAGTTCTAGAACATGTAAGGTATCTATTTATTTGTATTTGATTCTAATGAGGTATTCTAAAGGAATGAATATTGTTGTTAGTCTACCGAAACGGTCGTAAATGCTATAATGTAATCCTTGTTAATCTTTCGTTTTATATATATACTAGACCACCCGCGACCCGTCCACTTCAAAATGCTTCGAATAAACCACCGAATAAATTGTGTAATCTCTGACTTCTGGAGACCCATACTATAATCTTTTCGAAACCAGACCTCCTTAATAGAAAGTCAGAGACATTTTCTTCGTGCCAACACCGGTACCGGCACTCATTCCATAACTTTAAACCTAACTGTTAGTATACAACAATGTCAGATTTGAATTCCCCACCACCATTAACACTACACATCTAGGACTTATCAGCACCCACAACCACAAACCCTTCGAACAACTCTTTCCTCTACACAACTCCTATTCATCTCTAACCTTATGCTCTGCAATAACAGTTAGAATTAAACATAGAGTTACCACCTTGTGATATAACTACAATAGATTAATTATATAGTATACAGTAATGGATATTTGGTACTTGGTATGTAGAGACATTTAATGTAATATGTGATAATAAACTATATATGCATTTATAATTGTATAATTAAATACTTAAATTAATAACATGTATATAAGGGATCTACCTTTAACACAACATAATAATAATAAAGTATATATACATTTATAATTAAATATAAAATGTAATAGCATTGTATATTAGGGATTAACTTTCAAAACAATAATGTATATTATTACACATATGATATATTTTGACATATTAACAGTTATACAATCCTTCATAACATATACCTTGTCCAGTAATGAAGAGATAAGAATCTAAAGAGACCTTTAATGTATGATAGTAAAATACACTGTATTTAAAATCAGTATAAGTATACAGCGTTATGTAACAGAGATCCAATGGTATCACATTATAATGTGTATTAGAACAAAGAATTTTAATAACTGAATTGAACATAATTAGCTAGTTACCTCCCCTTACGCATTAGCTCCCCTTATTCACTTCCGGAAATTAAGGATTGGAAAATTTACCGGTTGATCAAATATAGTCTATGAATATGAATACATTAAGACTAATTTACAATCCATTGCTCTAACTAACTTAAAACATTCAATATAAACATTAACTAAAATTTAATTCAACATGTCATGCAAAAGTCTGCAAAAACTGTATGTTTCTCAACACACACAAATTCGAACACTATCAGCATACAGCATCCACCATAGATTCTAATACATTAACATATTTGCTTAAAGTGCAGTATTTATTCATCTATATATGCATAATAGCTTTGCGTGTCTCCTTCTTACGTATATGATTAACGCAGTTGCACTCTCCACACGCCTGCATATGAATTGTTAATGTACTCTTCCTTTCTGAAAACTACTTTCTCAATGCCTCTTTAATGATTAGACTATTCTCTTCTTTTATCTGTTGCATGTATTCCACTCCGTGCTTTTGATTTTAATTTGATTCTAATTTGAATTTGAACTTGAATGTTTGTACAATTATTGTACAATTCTCTTAAAATATTTGTCACATTCCACTCTGTAAATACTAAACTGTTGCTTACAACATCAATTTATATGTATCTGTATTATTGTTCAGTTGAATAGGAGGTTAATTATATGTGCAAACATTGATAATGTTCCGATGACTCCAAACAAGAGTTTGGAAGAAACGATTGTCAGCTATTAAATGATTTGAACAACTTTGATAATTGTATAATTTATCTATTCTCCTGCTCTGTAAAACAACTGATGTTCATACATTGAGCTATTTCTCTTACTGGTAATAAGGTAATAAGAAATTACTGACCTTCCTGTTTATAGTTGTTTATACTATATACATAACTATAAATACTATTATTATTATATATATATAAGTAATACAGTTACGAAAGGTGTTAGGTATTAGGTTCACGCTTGAGTGTGGGGGTGGGGGATATATATATGTGTATGTGTGTGTGTGCGTGTGTAATTAAAGGAGTCGAAATCAGTGTTGAAGCATATGTACAAACTTTATTGGCATATTACAATTGTTTCGATGTCGATCAGCTCAGGGTACAATCAAGGTGACGGTGCCCGACACGTTTTTGATATCTCATCAGATATGCGAGCTTATATGTGCAAAGACATACCTAAACTGTTTAGTTGTGTCTACTATTTATAGGTATCGCTTGTTACTGTAGTTATTTTCTGCGTTCGGGTCTCATATTTTAAAATTTCAAGCATACCAGTTACCATAAAGTAGACATATATTGGTGTTTGTACATTTACACTTTGTTGAGTTTTGTTAGGTAGGTAAGATTTTTAATTATGATTTTTCAAATGTAGATTTTGATTATTCTTTATCTGGGGATATTTTAATAGTACAGTGTAGATGCAATGAAAACATGCTTCGTCGTCATTCTACAACTTGATGGCTAACATAATTGTAATTCATCTATTGATAGTCAGTTACTGACTATACTTTGTTAAACCAAGAACATATTTCCAGGGACTGTTTGAAGTTTTTATACGTTAGTTTGATAATATAAAATGCTTTATGCTTTCGTGAATTGTTCATTTTTGTATGAGTGACCTTTCTTCTTTTTGAACTTTGGACTTGCGAACTTATTATTGTTTTTAGATTAAATTACCCTTTGTTTGCGTTCTCTTCCTTTTGTCCTCCTACTTTCCAATCGGCTTGGTTTCATTTATGTTTATCATTATCGGTGGATTGGCAGTATCGGTAGAGGGTCGGATGCCATGCTTTCCAGCATAGTTACGACCCTTAACGATCTGAGTTCAAATCCCGCTGAGGTTGACTTTGCCTTTCATCCTTACGGGGTCGATAAAATAAAATACCAGTAATACACTGGAATAATTGCTGGCCTTGTACCAAAAGTAGAAACAATTATTGTTATTAACAATGATTATGAATGCAGTTGATTTGACAGAAACGTTAGCGTATCGGATATTTGTTCTCACTCTTTGCACTCTGAGATCACATATGTTATTCATTCTTTCTATGTCAGTAAAGAAAGTAGCGGCTCAGTTATAGGGCAGTAATCCTTCTGCCCTACTGTCACATCCTGTTATTATAAATAGTATAAAGTTGAAAATTGAACGGATTAAATTAACATTCGGTACTACTTGGCTACTGCATTCTTCGAAGTCCTTCACTTGTATTTATGTACCTCATAATGGTTGGTCTCCGTAACAACAGCTAAAAACATGCAATTATACGATATTTTCTTCTTTTACCTTCACATTTAACGACAATCGCTGCAATATATATCTCTTGTACTGTTATTACCTTTTTTACACACACATTAATATGTCAACACACACATATATATATATATGTGT
>OZ024740.1:414219364-414244364 GCA_964016885.1 Eledone cirrhosa
AGCTTTACGAACCTTCGCTAAATATCACACTGACGAGCATAGGATCTGAACCCGAATCTAGATACCCACTCTACTTCTAAAACCTACCCCTAATAACACCTCTCCTCCTAGATCCTTTAACTGCCAACATAAGCCATTAGATACCTTCACCAAATACCACTCCGACTAGCATAAGATTAGATCTTATATCTCTCTATCCACTCTACTTGTAACTCCTACCCACTCAAACACCCTACCTCCAGCCGCCGCGGCTTGTTTCGGCGCCTGGCGGTATCTTAAAATAATCCCCTGTTAGATAAAACTAGTACTTGGCCCCACCCCCAGGTTAATTTATTACCTTTCAACTATATTTTATGAAATCTGGTCACCATGGCCAGAGTTCCTTCGCTCTTCCATCTTCCCCCTTCGTCTTCTCCCATTTCTTCTCACTTTTCTCATCTTCCTCCTCACCCCCTCCTCCCCTATCCACAATACGCAAATTAAGTAAGTTCTTACCAGCGATATTACCTCCTCTTTCTAAACTCCACTCACAAATAAAACTTTTCTCATTGGCCACATAGATTGTCATCTCTCCTTACAAACATAATATTATTTCAATTTTCCCTTAATCCTTTCTTTATATATTGTTATACTTGGGGAGGGTCATATTGTTGTAATAATATTGCCAGAAATAATAACAGAACACACTTACTGTTTGGTTGGTTTTCGCTTCTGTATCTTTTATATCTCCATAATTAATTTATTTGGCAATCAATATATATATGTGTGTGTGTTTGTGTGTGTGTGTGGGGGGGGGGGGGGTTATGTCTGTGTATGTGTATGTACGTATACCATTTTAATTATATTATTGTTTATGTTTGCTTATTTTTACTTATTTTCGCTTCTTATTATTGGTTTAATATTTTCGCCTACCAGTTCTGTTACATTTCGGATGTTACTTTCTTTGTGTGCCAGTGGTTTGTACCTTGGAGCAGTTAGCAGTAAAGGATACATATTGCAAAAATGCAGTGACCTCGCCTTGGACTATAACAATTTTTCTCTTTCTGATGAAGTGCAATATTTTATTACGTAATGCAAACGATTTGGGCATGGAATTTGCAGTCAGCGCATGTAGACGGTTATTGTACACAAATATATGTTAAAGAATGAACTCTGAATACATTTCTCCTTCTTACCAATTCTTCCTGCCTAGTTATTCCTCTTTTTCATGTTTCATGGTACCATACTTATTATATATATATGTATATATATGTGTGTGTGTGTGTGTGTGCGTGTGTGCGTGTGTGCGTGCGTGCGTGCGTGTGTATCGAGCCAGACAATGGTATTTCGTCTATATATATACCTATGTATATATGCGCACACATAAATATGTGTGGGTTTTGCATTTGTGTATGTGTGTGTATATATATATATATATATATATATATATATATAATGAAGGAAGTGTGGTAAGGAACCAGGTGGACCATAACGCACCAGAGTACTCGATATTTTGGGTAGTAGAGTGGGTAATAGGAAAAGGTTCAGGACCCCGACGGCAGAGCTGAAGCCATTTCGACGGCTATTTCTGGACTCAGACGGCTATTCTGAGTCCAGAAATAGCCGTCGAAACGGCTTGAGCTCTGCCGTCGGGGTCCTGAACCTTTTCCTATATATATATATATATTCCAGGACGATCGACTTTCGTCAAATCGGACCGAGGAAACAATGTTTCCGTTGGTCTTTCCAATTGCTAATACTATCTATCGGTCGCAACTCCAGGTAGAAGGAGCAACGTGAAATAAAGTGTCTTGCTCAAGGACATAACGCATCGCCTGGTCCAGGAATCGAACTCACAACCTTACGATTGCGAATCCAATTCTCTAACCACTCAGCCACACGCCTTCACTATATATATATATATATATATATATATATATATATATATATATATATATATATATATATATATATATGTATGTATATATATATATATATATATATATATATATATATATATATATATATATATATATATATATATATATATATATATATATATATATATATATATATATATATATATATATATATATATATATATATATATATATATATATATATATATATATATATATATATATATATATAAAACGAATGATCGTGTCTCGAGCTGTCTGCCGGCGAAACAATTGTAAAACACAATAAATTGAGTTCAGATGCATCACTGATTTTTCGTTTTATATTATATCACAGTCTGCTCTGTGAGAACATAGAGTGCTCAACAGGCATACCGCTTATGGAAGCATCTTAGCTACCATCAGACACACACACACATATATATATATATATATATGAATAAAGTTAGTCCTTCATCAGTGATCTTCCAACCATCATTGGTATTTCATCGCTTTAAAGACCATATACCTCCGGTTGGTGCGAGCAACGGCTAAAAAGAGTCGTTGGGACACGAGAGTGTAAACAAACAAAGATGGTGAAGCAACGAAATGTGAGGAAGAACGAGTCAAGTCCCAAATTTCCATGAATATAAGTTCGGTGAAATCGTGAACGAGAGAGAATAAAGACCATCAATCCTGGTTGGAATGTGAGCAAGGAAGGAATTCCGTACAGGTCTAACGGGAGGAAGAAGGAATCTAGTCTGTGAATTCGGTGAACATAAGTTCTGTGAAATCGTAGACGAGTCTCTCGTGTACGATTTGGGACTTGACTCGTTCTTCTTCACTTTTCGTTGCTTCACCATCTTTGTTTGTTTACACTCTCGTGTCCCCTTTATTTACGTGTCCCGACGACTTTTTTTAGCCGCTGCTCGCACCAACCGGAGGTATATGGTCATTAAAGCGATGAAATACCAATGATGGTTGGAAGATCACTGATGAAGGACTAACTTTATTCATATGTAACCCATTCGCAACCACGCAGCGCGTTTATTCTCATATATATATATATATGTGTGTGTATGTGCGCGCGTGTGGGCGCGCGTATGTGTGTGTGTGTGTATGTGTATATATATATAGTAATAATAATAAATTTGAAGACTAAAATCCAAAGAGGGCTCGATAAGGATAAATATATATCAAATATATAAGAACCATAGAGCAAATATTTATTAAAATAACAGATTAAAGTTTAAGCAAAGAATCGCTGCTTTCACCCTTAACGGGATCTTCTGAAACTAACAAAGTCAATCTGTAAACGCAGTAGTGGATATTTAAAAAAACGTTGCAACCGGAGGAAGACAGGAAGATGATACTTTGGTTCGTGGAAACGTTCGCTGGCAAAGAACGGGAAAAAACGAATATAATACGTCATTAATAGGAGCGGTGAAAAACAATTACGCGCAAAGACAGAACCACGTTTATGGTATAAAAGAGGTCGTAGACTAATGTTCTCTTAGGTGGTTCATAGAGACGTTCTCTGGCAATGAACGAATAAAACGAAGATAATACGTCATATGTGGAGCGTGGAGAACAATAGCACGCAAAGACAAAACCACGTAAACGGTATAGCAGAAGTCGTAGACTAAAATTCTAATTAGGAGACCGAATGATTCTCCACTACAGAGTTAAGACCAAAGTAAATAAATACAGTACAGAAGTAATAGAAATAAATAAATACATACACGCAAACAAATACGTACATACACAAGCATACGCAAAACACTTACCATAGGTACACAAAACCACGCACATATAAATATGTGTGTGTGTGTGTATGCGTGTATACAAATAAATAAATAATTATATAAACGTATATAAATAAATAAATACGTATATAACAAGCGCACACACATACCTACATATAATACATGAATGTTCGGAGACGTAAGTCAACCAAAACATGAAGTACACATATACACACACCCTACATACGTACGAACCTGCATACTCACACAGACGCAAAACTCCCGTATACACATAGCCAAACCATATGTACCAGAATATATAAAATTATACGCCATAACATAAACAATCAAATATACGTACGGAAGGTATACGTACCTTCACAAAACATACGGGTAAAATATACTTACCTATGCAAATAAGTAATGGTATAAACAAAACATATACTTAGCTCCCACATCAAGACGTAAAATATCCACGTATAAATCGTACTATCCGTTAGGGTATAACGTGGGGCTTTAATACAGGAAAGTTTTGTGTAATTTATGTTTACAAGCCGAAATTGCCTCAGATTTTTTGTTTAAGATGTGGTCTGTGGCGTAGAGTATTTCCAGGGCCTCAGCGGCGCAGAGGTCACATGGTCTTTTATTTCCGTTATACGATCTAGCCCTAGCTAGGATCTCCCAGTGTAACTTATATTGGGTGTGGTTGTCTTTTAGACTCCAGATATAAGCTGAAAGTGACGTCATATTCCTTCTTAGAGAGTAACGAAAAGAATGGGTATGCATGTAAAGACGCTGCTTGAATCTATTGGCGGTTAACCCTGTGTAGGCCCTACGAGACGTGGGTGTTACAACCTTACATTTGTTGACAATGTTACTAGAGAGGCATTTCCCGGATAGGGGGCAATCAACCCGATTCCTACAATTACAGTTAGTACTAACTACAGGGTTGCACGAGTTCCTACGGCTAGGTAGTTTAGCTAAATTTGAAGCTGTGATGTTATGTGCAAGGTTAGGAGTCGTAGAGTAAGAAATTTTAATAGTATTTCTATTAAAAGTTTACTATATTTATGTGTAGGGGGAAAATGCTTCGTAATAAGGGAAAGAAAGATCTTAGCTAATGGTGTGGCCACCTCTATATTATATGGTGGGTTATACCAACAAATGCGACGGGATCTATTTCTTCTAGGTCTATTTTCGTACTCTGTATATGCTACCTTATCGACAAATCCACTTCGAGCAAGAGCTTCATTGTAATAAGTGGAATGGTCGTTGAAAATACGCTCGTTGGTGGAAAGACGGGAAAGCCTCAACGAAACGTTTCTTACCAGGTTCTTGGTTATGCTGGCAGGATGGTTGGAATGCTTACTTATGTAATTAAGCGGATCATTCGGCTTTCTATACGGGTAATACAACCCATTCAATAAATTGAGGGTAACGTCGAGGTAATTAACGACCGAGAGATTGGCCTCAACCTGTATAGAGAGGTTGAAGCCTTTAAAGAAGGCTGTGAGTTCTTTTCTGAACCTGTCGCAAGCACGAGGTCGGCACTTAGTCATGGTCAAAAGACCATCGTCACGGTAAAAACCACCTCCCGCGTTGGGGAATTCGTCCTTGATAGAGAAAAGAAGGAAAAGGCCGATAAGATCAGTAACCTCCGCAGAATCACTGGCGCCCATACTCACGTCGAATGGGGTACTATTGGATTTTTTAATCCAAATAGAGTCGTCGAAATTAATCACCGACTTTCGGGCATTGAGGATGACATCGACTTCGAAATACTTAACCATTGTGAGTGTTTTAGCGAAATTGATAGCTCTAAGGAGAAGTGGTAAAGTGATGGAGGAGTAGTAATTGTTGATGTCGAATTGGATAAAACGGCAATGTTCCTTGTTACATATGCCGTTGAACCAATCAATCACCGCGAAAGAATTGTTCCACAGTGCAAGAGGGGCCAAACTTCTAATTTCAGGTATAATTCTATCAAGAATCGTTTTACTAAGTCTACCTAAATCGGACTTCGTAGTGTTAATTAGCCGAATAGAGAGGTTGTTCGGAAAATTGGATTTGTGATCCTTTAGGGTAAAGTGGGGAGAAATAGGGTCCAGAGGTTCTGTCTGGTCCAGGATGTTGAGATCAGATGTGATTTTAAACCCAGCATCGTTGATTTCATTGATGACGCACCGATTAGTTTTACGGTAATCTTTAGTTACAGCATTATGTAGTAGTTGATGGTAAGTACTGCGCTCCACTTGATATAGGTTGCCAGTTTTGTCGGAATGGACGTGCACGGCATTAGAATCCTTAATAGAACGAATTCTATTCTTCAGGTCCTGCTGGAAGGAATTGCTCCTATTCCGAAATCTGATACTCCGAATGAGTTCCAAGACATCATTTTCGAAGGGTAGCAATGCTGGGTTACACGGGGGGTTATTATAGGTTTTAAATCCAAATTTATCCTGTTTGTTGTCTGCTTTTCGCGGATTATCGAAATAAAAGGCACGCCAACGCAACCTTTTAATGAACGCGTCTGTTTTCTGTATCAGGAGTTTTGGGTATATTTTCCTGCTTGGTACGGGTATGTTCTTTGTAGAAATATTCAGATGTTGTTTCTGCATGATGAATATAAGTCAGTAGAGTGCGCAACCGAGGGAGCCAAATAGTAATAATAATAAATTTGAAGACTAAAATCCAAAGAGGGCTCGATAAGGATAAATATATATCAAATATATAAGAACCGTAGAGCAAATATTTATTAAAATAACAGATTAAAGTTTAAGCAAAGAATCGCTGCTTTCACCCTTAACGGGATCTTCTGAAACTAACAAAGTCAATCTGTAAACGCAGAAGTGGATATTTAAAAACACGTTGCAACCGGAGAAAGACAGGAAGACGATACTTTGGTTTGTGGAAACGTTCGCTGGCAAAGAACGGGAAAAAACGAATAAGATACGTCATTAATAGGAGCGGTGAAAAACAATTACGCGCAAAGACAGAACCACGTTTATGGTATAAATGAGGTCGTAGACTAATGTTCTCTTAGGTGGTTCCTAGAGACGTTCTCTGGCAATGAACGAAAAAAACGAAGATAATACGTCATATGTGGAGCGTGGAGAACAATAGCACGCAAAGACAAAACCACGTAAATGGTATAGCAGAAGTCGTAGACTAAAATTCTAACTAGGTTCTGTCTTTGCGCGTAATTGTTTTTCACCGCTCCTATTAATGACGTATTATATTCGTTTTTTCCCGTTCTTTGCCAGCGAACGTTTCCACGAACCACAGTATCGTCTTCCTGTCTTCCTCCGGTTGCAACGTTTTTTTAAATATCCACTTCTGCGTTTATAGATTGACTTTCTTAGTTTCAGAAGATCCCGTTAAGGGTGAAAGCACCGATTCTTTGCTTAAACTTTAATCTGTTATTTTAATTATATATATATATATATATATTTCGTTTCTGAATTTGTTTAGCAAGGTTCTTTATCTGAAATCGTGTGTTAAAACCGATATTGTTATACTTTGGGAGGGTCATGTTGCCAATAAGAAACACACGCACCAGTTGCTTTCACTTCAATTTATTATATATTTATAAATTTACAAATTTATAAATTTATAAATTTCTGGTTGGTTGGTTGGTTCCACAACCAGATAGTTGTTTATATATAGTCATAGTCCTTTCGTCACACACTCTGTGACCTCTTCAGTGACTGGGGATTCCTTTCTTTGTTTCTGTGCCTCTCCTTTGTTCTGTCCTACGCCATTTTGTTTCTGTGTGTGTGTTGTGTGCTCAGTTTGCGCATGCGCCACATCCGGGTGTCTGTGTGTGTTTATGTTCATTTATCTATTTGTTTATTTATTTATTTATTTATTTTCATGTTATTGGTTGGTTGTTTGTTCTATGTGTGTGTGTGTTTTCATTTTGTCCTTAATTGTAAGTTGTGATGTTGCTGTTCCACTCATATTTTCTATTTAATTTTGGTTGTAATTCTTTTATGTTTATTGCCTCTGTAATTTGTCTAAACATTGCATCTTTTCTGTGTGTAGATTCTATTTTTATTTCTATGTTCTCTAATTTACCCTTGTGTTCTATCTTAGCATGTTGGTAGAGTACAGATGATTCTTTATTATCTTGAAGGTCTCGCCAGTGTTCATTTATCCGTTCCCCTATACTACGAGCTGTCTCACCTCTGTACACTATATTTTTGTTTCTACATTGTCCTTCAGTACATCTTATGCTATACACTACATTTCTAGTTTTACAGTTAATATGGGGGCTTATTTTACAGGTTATACATTTCTTATCTATACATGACAAATTACAGAGGCAATAAACATAAAAGAATTACAACCAAAATTAAATAGAAAATATGAGTGGAACAGCAACATCACAACTTACAATTAAGGACAAAATGAAAACACACACACACATAGAACAAACAACCAACCAATAACATGTAAATAAATAAATAAATAAATAAACAAATAGATAAATGAACATAAACACACACAGACACCCGGATGTGGCGAATGCGCAAACTGAGCACACAACACACACACAGAAACAAAATGGCGTAGGACAGAACAAAGGAGAGGCACAGAAACAAAGAAAGGAATCCCCAGTCACTGAAGAGGTCACAGAGTGTGTGACGAAAGGACTATAACTATATATAAACAACTATCTGGTTGTGGAACCAACCAACCAACCAGAAATTTATAAATTTATAAATTTGTAAATTTATAAATATATAATAAATTGAAGTGAAAGCAACTGGTGCGTGTGTTTCTTATTGGCAACATGACCCTCCCAAAGTATAACAATATATATATATATATATATATATAAACAAACCCATTTTTAGATGTTATCTGCTAAATCATTACCTAACGTTAACGTTTCTATTATACACTTTGTAATTCGCATTAATATCTACCACATATGATATAGTACAAATTGAAGTTTACATTAAATATTTATAGCATTCCCTCTATACGTTATAGGTCGTAAGATAGAAAAAATCAACATCATATTATATGTTGAAATATATTTGTCAAAACTTTCGCCCAAGATCAACATAATGTGATACAGCTGCAATTTAGAAGGCTTTCAAGCTATATAATTTTACAGAATGAAGTTTACAAAAATAGTTACATTGTTTCACAATATTAGATGTTTACACTAATATTTACACGGAACATACTGAATTTTACATCAAATATTTACAACATTATGCTAATATGATTATAAATAACAAGATGCAGGAACTTAATCTCACATTACATCTTGAGACATATTAAATATGTATGAACAACATTCATATATATATATATGTGTGTGTATGTATATATTTATGTGTGTGTGTGTGTGTGTGTGTGTGTGTGTGTATGTGTGTGTGTGTGTCAAAGAAAGTAATAGCACATTCTGACATTCTGTATTTTGAATGTGTAAAATTATGTTTCTACTATTCGTATTTGTGCTTAATGCTACATACATTTAGCCATGATTAAATACAGATTTTTGGAAAGGACAGTAAAGAATTTCCCCCTTTTTTTCAAAATAATGGGTAGTGTTGTATCATTTACGACTAAATCCACTCATAATTTTTATCTATAAAGAAAGACAGAAGAAATAAGGTGACAATTGCAGCTTCTATCATAATGCAATTGTAACCTAAGCAAACATGAAAGAACAGCCGAACTCATATTATTTCCTCGGTGGATTGGCAGTATCGGTAGAAGGTCGGCCGCCATGCTTTGCAGCATAGAGTTACGGCCCTTTATGGTTTGATTTCAAATCCCGCCGATGTTAACTTTGCCTTTCATCCTTACGGGGTCGATAAAACACAGTACCAGTAATACACTGGGATAATTGCTGGCCTTGTGCCAAAAGTAGAAACAATTATTTCCTCTTCAGCTACTAGGGTTAATTTCTTCATTGATATTCTAAGCTTCTAACGCTCTGAAAATAAACCTAGTACCACTCAGTAGGCTTTTCTTGTGAGTAAAGTCATGCATGGGCATTATAAGTGAACCAACGTTTAGATTTATCTCATGGGAAGGTAAAGCCGAAGGAATATTCTCTCCTGATGAACTAAAGTTTAAAGCTGGTTCAAAAATTATTTAGTGTTGTTTAGCATAATATATTCTATAATTTCAACTAGCAGGCGATTGAAAAATATTATTTAGTCGCAAAGTCGTAAAATATCTTTGGATTTTTTTAGTTTTAGATTATTTTCTTGAAAACATATTTAATATAATTGTTGCTGCTTGTCTATGTTAGATAATTACCTTAATTTTTACATTAGTTCTTATGGCATTTCAGTGATGTTTGTATCTAAATTATCATAATTACTTATAGGCCTGTTTCTTATTTACAGCATTCACTGACTGAATGCTTCATTACCACGTGATTTCGTGTTGGTGAGATATCTTAGCATCTTCACGTGTCTCTGCGTTAGAGATTGTTTAAAGCAATTCTCTATTATATCTGTTTTCGAGCCTCTTGGAACTATGCATGTTGTTTGACAAAAATCTCTACAAAAATCTCAAAAAATCTCCGAAGAAGAAACTTTCATCCGAATGTCATATTGTTCATCATGATTTTCAATAAAATATCTTATTTATATAGTTAGTACCCAGATAACATTGACACCATCTACTGAAAGTCGAACATTGACACCATCAAATGAAAGTTCCAAGTTGTAAATGGAATAATGATGTCAACGTGATTGACTCCTGATGTTTCTCAGATATTCGGAAACGTCACAGTCGATGGATCTGAACTTTACTTTATGGCATCTCTTAGTAAATAAATTATTACAAGAAAATGATTTGCTCCACATCACTGACATCTTACGTTAAAGTCTCCACAGAAATAATGTTCAGCATTTGATTCAGAAAATGTTACATTATTCATGTGGCTCATCTTAGTATTTCGGACATAACTCATGTTTCAGTATAAAATATCTTCAAATCAATTTCTGGTCCATTTTTTATTCTTTCAGCAGTTCTTATTATTCTATTTTCTCGACGTGCATCTCATTATTCTTGAGTTTTATCTTCTAATCTTATCGTATGTCATCTATTCTTTCTCTTTAGTCTTTAATTTGATTTTCTAATTATGTAGCAAACCCTTTTTTTAGACACTTATTTTTTAAAGTTTTGAGTTCTTAACTATCGTTAGGAAATTTTATTGACACTATTTCCTTTATTCTATTCATTTTTTCGTTGTACTTTAATTTCATTCAACACTCTAGATGTATCTTATTAATTATCTGATTCGTTCAGTGTAGTGTGTGGATTATATATTAATACTATTGACAATATGCCTCAGAGGCTGCAGTTTACAACAATACTATATTATCTATCTATCTATCTATCTATCTATCTATCTATCTATCTATCTATCTATCTATCTATCTATTGTGTCTATTTGTGTGTAGCAATAGTTCATGACCACAGAAATTGGCCAATTCGTTGAAATGTACAAATTAGCCGAAATGTCGACCAGATGCATAATTTGTACTTACCCGATAAACTTGTACGTATCGCGTGGGCCATCGGACTGTTCTCCCAGATTTGGTGTGTCGGGGTGGTGCAGAATTTGTCGTGTTTGTGTCGGGCAAAGTTGTTGGTGAGTCTGCTGGAGAAACACTGGGTACTGGTGGCAATTCCTGTTCTATGAATGCTTTTTTTAAACGATCATGGAGACGGTATTTCGTTTCCCGTTCAAGTCGAGGACGAAATACTTAGGGCGTTTCTGTATCACCTTATAGGGCCCGGAATACGGCGGACGAAGTTGCGATGGAATACCGTCATTTCTAACGAAAACATGCGTCCATGTATCGATGTTTTTTGGCATGTGTGAAGTAACGTGCTGTTGTTTAGGGGCTGAAGCAGACAGATGCGACATCGATGACCGTAAATTTGGGGTCTGGAAGTTCTTGTGGCGAAACAGGAGCGATCATTTGTCCGGGTAGAGTGAGTACGGTGCCATACAACATTTCAGCTGGAGAATGTCCGACTCCCTCCTTAACAGTGGAACGAATACTAGGAAGAATGAGTGGGATTTATTCGAACCAGTTAGTGGAGTCTTCGTAAGCCTTGATAGATGCTTTTAGCTGGCGGTGGAAGCGTTCTACCATGCCGTTAGCGGCAGGGTGATACGCTGTTGTACGGATGTGTTTTCACCCGAGGAGACGAGTCAGCTCGGTAAAGAGGTGCGAATCGAACTGACGTCCTCTATCCGTAGTGATGGTCGCGGGTGTGCCGAAACGCGAAACCCAGTGAAACACTAGCGTTTTGGCGACAATTTCCGCAGTAATATCCGTCAGGGGAAAAGCTTCTGGTCAGCGAGAAAATCTGTCTACACAGGTGAGAAGATGAGTGTAGTTGTGAGAAGGAGGCAAAGGTCCAACGATGTCTATATGCACATGTTGGAACCGTGCATCTGGTGTTGCGAAAGAACCGATCGGAGCTTTGATGTGCCAGTGAATTTTCGCCTTCTGGCACGCGATTCAGTTCCTAGCCCATTCGCGAGTGTCCTTGTTGATGTTGGGCCACACAAAGCGGGCAACCATCAGTTTCTGCGTGGCGCGGAAGCCAGGATGTGCCAGAGAATGCAGTGCCGAGAAAACGTCGCGTCGATGTTTCCGGAGCACGTATGGGCGCTCGTGGCCTGTGGAGATATCGCACCAAATATAACCCGAAGAAGAGGGCAGCAGGCATTCCTTCAATTTCAAGGATGATTTCCGGAGTTGCAGCAGTTCCTCGTCATCTTGTTGATCCGCTGCAATCCTCTGTAGGTCGATAGTGGCAGTGGTGTGGATTGCGTTAAGCTCCATGCGCGATAGGGCATCAGCTGCTGAGTTGGTGGCACCCTTAATGTACCGAATATCAGTAGTGTACTGAGATATGAAGTCCAGATGTCGGACCTCCCTGGGTGAGTGTCGGTCAGGCTTGGCGTTGAACGCGTACACTAGTGGTTTGTGGTCGGTGTATATAGAGAACACACGACCTTCTAGCATGTGTCGAAAATGCTTGACAGCATGGTATGCTGCCAATAATTCACGACTGAATGTGCTGTATTTAGTTTCGGCGGGTTTTAATCGTTTAGAGAAAAAAAGATACAGGTCGCCAAATATCGCCAGAGAGTTGTTGAAGACACCTCCAACTCCGAAATCGGATGCATCAGTCAATAAACACATTGGGGCGTCAGGTTTGGGGTAACTCAGCATTGTAGCCTCGGACAACATTTTCTTCAACTCAGCGAAAGCGGTACATTCTTTTTCGCTGAGATTGATGTTTGCGTTTTTGGTTGTACGCTGCTGCAGCAAATCTGTGAGTGGTTGGGCTGTCTCTGCACAGTGGGGTATAAATCTTCTGTAGAAGTTTACCAGGCCAAGAAATTCTCGCAGTTTGCAGAGAGATGTTGGTTGTGGAAAATCAATGATGGATTTGACTTTCTACTTAAGTGGGCGAATACCATCTTTGTCAATGATGTGTCCCAGAAGATGAAGGGACGCAACTCCGAACTCACATTTGCTGGGGTTGATAACAATTCCGTATTCACGCAAACGTGTGAATAGGAGTTACAGGTGTTTCTCATGTACTTCATCGGAGCTGCTGGCCACCAGTACGTCGTCAATGTATGCGTATACAAAAGGTAGACCTCTGGTGGCTGTATCGATGAATCGATGGAATGTCTGCGCTGCATTTCGCAAACCGAAAGGCATACGCAGAAATTCGAACATTCCAAAGTGTGTTGTGACGGCGGTCTTAGGAATATCTGCGGGCTCAACGGGTATCTGATTGTAAGCTCGCAAAAGATCGATCTTCGAAAATGTGCGAGCCCCGTGCAGCGAGCTAGAGAAGTCCTGTAGATGAGGCACTTCATAAGAGTCAGGAACGGTGCAGTTGTTCAGTACACGGTAGTCGCCACAGATTCGCCAGTCGTTCGACGACTTCTTGGGTACACAGTGTATGGGTGAGGACCAGTTGCTGCTGGACGGACGTATGATGCCGAGATCCAGCATATGCTGAAATTCTTGTTTGACGGACTTCAGCCGGTCTGGTCGTAGCCTTCTAGGTCGTGCAGCGACAGGTGCGCCGTGTGTTTTTATGTGGTGTGTGACGTCATGTTTTACAGGGCAAGCGTTGAATAGTGGTCGAGGTACGTCTGGGTATTTGTTGATGATGTGGTTGTGCCGGGTTGTTGTTGTCGATCGTGAAATGACTGGACCGACTGTGGCTGTCCTAGCGTAGCGGCTATGCTGCGCACAGCGAGACCAGTGGAGTTGTCAACGAGTGGTTGGTTTTTCAGGTGAACACATTTCTGGTGAATCCCGAGATGCCCTCGGACTTCTTGAGCGACCACCAAATCGGCGAGTTCGACTGTTGGACCGACGCGTGGCAGGGTTGCCCAGTGACAAGGCCTGAATTTGCTGCGTCAAGGCCTGTATCTGTGTTGCTTGCTGTGCCAGTAACTGGTGTAGATCGGGCATCTCTGTGGCACTGGCGGTCTGAAGGAAAGGATTGGTGGGAAGCACGACTGGCGTCACATTCGCTAAAGTTGAGTGCGGATGTGGTACCTCCATAATCTTATCTGCCAGTTCGGCGAGTTCTTCTATGGTGGTGGACTCCCTGGTGGATGCTAGTACAACTTGTGTGGCAGAAGGCAAACGCTGGAGGAAGAGTTGCTTGAAAATTTCATCCGGGAGTTTATGTTCTCCCAGAAGCTGCTTCATTCGCCGTAGGAGTTGCGTCGGCTTTTTATCTCCTAATTCCTCCGATATGAGGAGCTGGTGCAAACGTTTCTGCTGCGACTCCGACGTCCGCTTAACTAATGTTCTTTTAAATGTGTCAAATGACACAGAGCCGGGTGGTGCTAAAATGAGGTCTCGAACCTCATTCATAATCTCCGGAGACATCGAACTGATGACATGTGTGAGACGGGATGCCTCGCTAACGATCCGGTTCGATGCGAACTGCGCTTCGATGTGCGCGAACCACAGTGTTGGATCGTGCACTCAGAATGGTGGACTTCTTAATGTAAATGCCGCTCTGACTGCCATTTCTGCCGTAGATGAATCGTCGTGTGCTAGAGACATCGTGTGTAGTGGATGATCAGAAGTGTGTGTGTCTGTTTTACGGGGTCACCAGTTGTAATGGAATATTATATGTGGTTGTAACGATAAGTGGATGGATGTAACTGTTGGTATGGTGGTTTCGATGTAAAGAAAAATACCAGGATTGTGTTGTTACAAAGTTTATTTTATTATAACAATATTCAATTTGAATATTGAATGATAAAATCAATAACACAAAATATTCATACAATAATTTGGTGGCTCTTCGAGCCACGTAAATTCAAGTATCACAGAATACGATTATAATATAATTTTTACTGTATCAGAAAGATACAATATGTATAAACAGAAATGGTGCGTGTAAAAATACTAACAGAGTGAACTCACTATGAATGCGTGTGTGCGTATCAGTATATTTGCTTGTTTGTATTGCAGTGGGAGTCAGCGATCAGCCAGGAAGGTGAGAATAAGTGGCAGACTGGTTTTTCGTGACTAGAGCTTGTAAATGCGACTTCTCTTGTCTGTATATCACTTCTTTTCTCCGGGGCGTAAACAACCCCTGTATTTATAAGAGTTGAAGTTAGAAGGATAGCTATATCCTCTGAACTTTGGTTAGTCTCCCAAGGGATTAGTTTGCCAAGCGTAAACAAGTCAGAAAGATGGATATATCCTCTGACTTATTTTCTGTCAGGCGTAAACACCTCTAACCTGTGTTTAGCCTCTCCCAAGGGGTTAGTCTCTTGAGCGTAAACAACTTACCACTGCTTGTCCCAGAGGCGGGAAAGCTCAGATTCGGTTTCGACTCTTTGCCGCCGTTATACATTCATAATTGCACGAGAATTTAATACATATTTTTATACTATCTAGAACAAATTAGTATATATATAATTGACATTTAGAGATATATGTATATTAGAGAAAGAGCCATATATCGTTTGAGAAACACACAGTATTTTGTACACACACAAAGTACATAATATTTAGGAAAAATACGTACTTCAAAGTTGAAAACGTTCTTGATGGTACCATTTTATGATTCTAGGAACTATAACATAAATCGCCTATGGAATACTCTTGTGGCTTCTGGCTTTCCTGACCACTACAATTTGCAAAAATCGTCATCATCTCTCACCTTAAGTTATGTTCCCTGTGGCTTATCATCTTCCCTTCTCAAAAACTCTTTCTCACTAACACACACACACACACACACACACACACACACACACCAACACACACACACATATATATATACATATATACATATATGTATATATAGTCTTTTTTTTTCAGCCACCCTCTTCTGGTATCAGCGTTTCTCGCTGATAACTTGCAATTCTTGTTTGTGGATGATCAGCTTGTATTGAAGAGTTATGGTTGTACTGTCGCCAAACATTGTTTCTATTTTACTTTTCACTCTTTGTTGGTGATTACTGTAGATTTTGTTTTTGTTTTTTGTTTTTATTTTTGCATATGGAGAGCATTGTTACATATTCTGTAGTTTTCCGTAGGTCAGCAATCTTTTTTTTCTATTTTTGTATTATATAATGGCATTTTTATGATATTTTGTCATTACTAACAACTCTGTTATCAACAAGATAATGTTTCATTGTCATTGCCAGGGCATATAAACAGACGCTATTTACCAAAATGTTGCGGCTTCCATTTGTCCTAAATATTCGCACCCAATTTCATCAATAACATTGATGAGGAAAATATATATAGATGAATTAATTTCTCTCTGGATAGTTTCGCTGGGGGTATATTTCAATTCTTTATATTCATGTTTTTGCCAGCTAATATCAGACGTTCTGTTATTGACAGAGTTTTCCATTGCAGTCGAAGTAGAATCTGTTGATACACTTGGTGACAAATTTCTTACTGGCGTGGTTGTTTCAAGGTACTGTTTGTGTACTCTTTGTGTAATGGTGTTGTATGTTGATGGTCGTCAGCCTGGCCGCTGGAAAGTCTACGAGCATGGCGGACAGTAGCACGTGTTGGTGATTGCATGTTCGATCTGAGGGACTTACAATGAATAATTGTTTCTACTTTTGGCACAAGGCCAGCAATTACCCAGTGCATTACTGGTACTTTATTTTATCACCCCCGTAAGGATGAAAAGGAAAGTTAACCTCGGCGGGATTTGAACTCAGAACGGCAAGGGCCGTAACTCTATGTGTCAAAGCATGGTGTCCGACCCTCTACCGATACTGCCAATCCACCGCCCTTACAATGAATAATGTTATTTACGTTCAACAAACGTTACTTGTTGGCGTAATTGTTTGGCTGTGAAGTGATTTAGTTCTGGATTCATTATGTCCTAGTATAGCTTCATTCTGTTCATATAGCCAACAGAGGGATGATTTTTTTTTCGATTCTATAACAATTAAATAAATCATTATAATGTTTGTGGCTCCAAGAGAAATACGATTTATAATTTCGGTTCCTTATGTAGCTACAACTAAAGACATTTTGTATATCTTTCTTGGTGTGGTTTTTCATCGGTTGTTCACTAATTTTGTTGATGTGGTGTTCATTATGAAGCTTCTAGAATCCTTGTCAAATGAATTTAGTATTTAGTCGGATATCTCTAAATATTCATATAAAATGTATCTTCAGTGGATATAGTTAGAAGAATATTCAGTTATGCAACACGACTCGTATTTGAGGCATTACTGTCGGAGATAGTATTCATCTTAAATTTAATGAATAGTTTCCCACGCCAATATGTACGATTGCTCGCGTTGATGTATGTATGTATGCATGTATGTGTGTATGTATGTATATATGTATGTATGTATATATGCACACTGCAATCCTGGATGTTCTCATGTTTAACCTTTATTATTAATGGTTGTTCGTAGTTCCTTCGTGTCTAATTTGAAACAATAAAGTTTTTAGGTTCATCAATGTTTCTAGACCTTCTCTGTTTTATCTTCTGGACCAGTGGTTGCTAATGGTGGTTTTTATTGCCACGTTTGCATAACGGCAGCAAGCAGCATTATGTCGTTATTAATGTTACCTTCATCACTGAATATAAAATGTTAACTGTTACCTCTAAATTACTTTCCTGTGTAGGAAATTGCTCTTAGTTTATTACTATAAGGCAGTATATGTGTGTTAAATGTTAGTTTTTACTTTGATATTAATAAAACTATGATAGCTATTCTTCTCATTTTCTTTTTTAGGAAATTCTGTAAAGGATGTTTGACCAAGCATCTACAAGTAGGATCCATTGCAGCATATTATACTACAAAACAAAGCAAGGTAGAAAAATATAAGTGTATAACGCAATAATCTTGTATAGAATTCTAGAAAAAATAATTAGAATAATAGGAAAATGCGCACCGAAGATTTATTGGTCCAAGTTAAGCATATAAAATTAATAAGAATATACGAAAAAAATCCTTCATCAAATAGATCAAACTTAAGTGAAGACTTCTTATCAATACATAAAATAACCGAAAACATGGCGGTTCACGATACAAACAGAGAGAGAAAACATGACTCAAACCACATGTATTAAGTCTTCTTTTCGTCTTCCACTAACAAACTAGAATATTTAGCGATATATATGCGTAGCATATATATCTTCTATAGCATCAAATTGACATATACTAACTGACCATAACTGCGGAAAACCGTCGTATATATATATATGTGTGTGTGTGTATATATATATATATGTGTTGTGTTGTGTTGTGTTGTGTTGTGTTGTGTTGTGTTGTGTTGTGTTGTGTTGTGTGTGTGTGTGTGTGTGTGTGTGTGTGTGTGTGTGTGTGTTAGGTTTTGCCTACCACAATGTTCAATTTGTCAAGCTATTTAAACGTATGTTATTACTCTAAGGACCTACCCTTATTGAGTGCTTTGTTAACTCATTCATATCGTAGGTCGACTTTGCTTGCCCACGGCCAAAGCTTCGATTTTACTAAGCTTCCACTTATATATATATATAAATATACAAAAAAAATAAAAAGTTTATTGGCTGACCGTTTACTCTCCTGAGTTCCTCCACCTTTTGACAGGTTTTTGTTTTTCATCCCACAGGGTGTCCAGATTCACCCTCCTCACCAAGTAAGCTTAGTGGGGTTGCTCTTTTAGTCACCGACATTTGTTTTTGTGGTGCGAGAAACTCCTAGTCTCCATAAGAAATCTCTCTCGTAGAAGGTAATTCTGATATAATACCTACGACTTCATTTGCACCCATGTTCAGAGAATGGGATTTTCCCCGTGCAGCCTTTTCTAACTTAAAAAAGCTTCAAGCAAAGGCATCGCTTGATATGTGACATTTTGGGGGATGCATAGTATTGCTGGGCATGGGCAAGTCCCTAGCAGGAATAAAAAGCCACGTCTGTGATGCTCATGCTTATGTATCATGTGATGGCATGACTCGAAATCGAGTTAGAGCCAGCCATCACAGACCCATACACGCACACACGCACACACACACACACACATACACACACATATATATATATATATACATACATACATATATATATGTATGTATGTATATATATGTATATAAGATCCCGTTAAGAGTGAAAGCAGCGATTCTTTGCTTAAACTTTAACCTGTTATTTTAATAAATATATATATATATATATATATATATAGTTATGTAATAAACAACATAAGGCAATTATTTCATTTACCAGTGGTTTCTTGAAAGCAAACAAATTTTGCTTTCAATCATCAAAATGAAAAAAATCCTGGTGTATTTATTGACATTGGATTTTAAAAAACCTAGGTTTTTTAAAATCCAATGTCAATAAATACACCAGGATTTTTTTCATTTTGATGATTGAAAGCAAAATTTGTTTGCTTTCAAGAAACCACTGGTAAATGAAATACATGCTATGTGGTAAAGTCAGAGTTTCAAGAGTTTGACAAAATGAGATGTTTTGATTGGTGAGAAGGATCAAGGCGTGGACTCGCCTGTAGTGTATATGGGGGTGGGTGTGATGGTGAGATGTTGGTGACGGTCTGTGGATGAGGTGGGCTATGGTGTGGTGGTGGTGGGTTGGCCTTGGCGTGTAGAGTATGTGGGGGTGGATGTGAAGATATGGTGGTGGTTAAGGTTATTTAGTTGGATGGGCTGTGGTGTGAGGTTAGTGGATTGTCAGTAGACGGGTTGGCGTGTGGGTGGGGATGTGGTAGTGGTGCGTTTTCGTATTTTTGCCCTATTATTGTGTGCTATTGTGTGGCCTAGGTTTGGTGCTGTGGAGAAAGAGAATTTTACTGTGTGTTTATTGAAGAGCTTGTGGTATTTGTGTGTGTGTGGAAAAGATTGTTCGAGGGCCCTGAAAAAGGTTCCCGGTATGTTAGTGGCGACGTGTATAGAATAGGGAGGGGGGTTATACCACGTGACAGGTCTACTTCGGTTTATGCGTTGTTTAGTGAGTTTGTGTGTGTTTTGGTCAGGCGTCTGTTTCAAATAAGTTCCAGGTAATCTATTGGCGTTATGTTCCTTGTCTCTATCGGTACGCAAACGTGTGCGATAGTCGGAGTTGTTATTTGGGGCTGGAGAGTATGGCTTTATCTCCTAGACAGTTATGTGTGGTGCTGTCTACGCTGCCGGCTAGGGGGCGTCTAAGGTTATTGTGTGTCCTATGTGTTGAGGTTTCTTCTAAGTTCGTTTCTAAGGGTCCTGCTATGTTTAGCTGTGTTGCGGTTCTATTAGGGTTGATGTAAGAAATCTTCTCAGTGTAACCAGCGTTTATAAGTGCGGAGTCATAGTATTCCGCGTGCTGCTTGAAGATGTTTTCGTTGGCCGACAGTGTGGACACTCTGTTGGAGACACTTTTAACTATAGAGTTAATTATGCTCTTAGGGTGGTTGGAGTGTCTATTGACGTATCTAAGATTTTCATTAGGTTTGTGGTATGGACGGTAGAGGCCTGAGTCTAATTCTAGGGTGACGTCTAAGAAGTTAACTGTCCTATTGTTGGGTTCAATTTCTACTGCTAAACCTTGGGTCTTAAAGATGTACCTAAGTCGTTTGTGTATTCTATTCAGTTGGCTGTTATTGAGTCCACGGGTCATTAGTAGGGCATCATCCCGGTATAAGCCACCGCCCAAGGAGGGGATCTCGTCCGTTAATATGTTTAGGAGGTATATGCCTACTACATCTGTAACCTGTGCCGAGTCAGTCGATCCCATGGTGATGTCGAAGCTATCTGGTCTATTCTGTCGTTCCCAAAGTCTACCGTCGAATTCTAGTAAAGTTTTCCTAGCTGTTATTATTATGTCTATTTCTCTTCTAGTGAGGCTTGATCTGTTCATGGCTGAGATCAGTGCCTTGTTAAAGATGATTGGGGATATAGATGCGTAGTAGTTCGTAATGTCCAATTGGACTAATCGAACATTCGACTTAGTTTCAATGGCACAAAACCAGTCTATTACCTCCTTTGTACAAGACCATAGGCTGAGTTTAGTTCTAATCTTAAGTTCAGGTAATATTCGGTCAATGATTGATTTGCTAAGTCTACCAAGGTCCGATTTGGAGGGGGCTATGAGCCTGACCGGTAGTTTTGACTGGAAGTCCGGTTTATGGTCTTTAATGGATATTCTCGGTGTCCTAGGGTTGTAAGGAAAGGTCCTGTCGTCAATACTCAGTTCGGTCATTATTGATTTCGCCTGTTTATTTATGTGTGCTAGGTTTTCTCGTGTTGATGTTTTGTATATTTTAGAGATTTCGTTTGTAATGCATTTGTTGTAGGTTTTGTACTCTAAGTTATATAGGTTTCTAGTTTTATCCGCAGGTACAATAATCCCAGTGCTATTCTTGATCCTTTTTAAGGTAGAGGCGAGTCCGGACAGGAAAGCACTTCTGTCAGGGTTTCGCGGTGGTTTCCTGAATCTAATTTTCCGGATCATGGTAATGATCCTGCTCTCAAATTTCTCAAGGAGTGGGTTGTGTGGTGGGTTTTTCGTTGATTTGAAAAGTCTTGTGGTCTATGTGGTTGGTGGGATTGTTAATTGATCCCGGGGCCTTCCTGTTGTTGTAGTGGTAGGCCGTACGTCCATAAACGCTTTTCCCCCGCGTTCCCTATGTCACCTTTTAACCGGTATTCGATCCGGTATATATATTTTTGTCCCTCACAACTCCACCACCACCACCACCACAAAACACAACTCCATACTTCATCAACACCGACAAAACACCTCCACTCCCCAACCAACAATAGTGTGCGTGTCTGTGTGTAAGTATTTTACTCATACGGGCGTTTTAAGTGTGCGTGCGTGTACGCAAATTTATCTGTATGTGTGTGTGTGTGTATGTGAACACATGTATATACATATGTCTATGTGTGTGTATATATATATCTGTATGTATATATATGTGTATGTGTATGCATATGTGTATGTGTGTGTATATATGTGTGTGTATGTGTACGTCTACATATATGTATATGGGTAAATCTGACTGTATGTGTAGGTGAGCTCATATATGTGCATGTATGTGTATATGTGCGTGTATGTGTGTGTTGTCGGTACATGTGTGTGTATATATATATGTGTGAGTATACGTGTGTGCGAGTGTGTATGTGTATATCTTGCATACATGAGTGTGAGTCCATGTGCCCATACCCATGTGTATGTATGTGTATGTATATATGTAAAACACCTTCTACATCGCCTCTCACCTTCCCCCCATCTCTGTCGTTCGCCACCCCCACCAATACTCCCCACTCTCCATATTCATGTCCGCATGCACATACATGTGTGTACATATACATATGGCTGTGTGTGAGCGTATGCCGATATGTGTGAGCAAGGATGTGCGTATGTGTCTTATGTTGTGTGTGTTTATACAACAATATATGTGCACATATATACATATATGTGTGTGCGTATACGTATATGCAAGGTATCTGTCAGACGAAGAGCGTCTAACTATGTATCTATGTAAGGACCTGACGCCACCAATACATCCACCACACCACCAAAAGCGCCGCTACCATAGACAAAGGCACCACTACCACACCCCCACCCACACGCCAACCCGTCTACTGACAATCCACTAACCTCACACCACAGCCCATCCAACTAAATAACCTTAACCACCACCATATCTTCACATCCACCCCCACATCCTCTACACGCCAAGGCCAACCCACCACCACCACACCATAGCCCACTTCATCCACAGACCGTCACCAACATCTCACCATCACACCCACCCCCATATACACTACAGGCGAGTACATCGCCTTGATCCTTCTCACCAATCAAAACATCTCATTTTGTCAAACTCTTGAAACTCTGACTTTACCACATAGCATGTATTTCATTTTCTTATAGCATTTAAGAGGGTCCGTCGAGCTGCCGATTATTGAGTCGGGTAGGGTCGCTATAGATCGAACCTTGAGCTGATCAGTGGGGAAACGCGCGTCACCTATCAATAAATGCAATGAAGGAATAATCAATCGTCCTTTTTATCCTTTCTCTCTCTCTCTCTCTCTCTCTCTCTCTCTCTCTCTCTCTCTCTCTATATATATATATATATATATATATATATATATATATATATATATATGTGTGTGTGTGTGTGTGTGTGTGTGTATGTATATATATATATATATAAATATATATTAAGAGAGTAAAACAAAGAATCCTTTAATACATCAAAAGTTTTTATTAGCCGACAATGTTTCGTCCTATTGAGGACTCATCAGGGCAATCAAAACAACAAGAGGTAATATCGGCAGATACAAGCCACTCATCCACACATGTCTGTCTACTAACCTTGTAATTATAAGTATTAATATATTTTATGCCAATTTTAAAATATATTACATTATGATATAGATCCTTATTACTTACCGTTCATTATATATAACATTATGATATTTAAACTTTATATATCATGTAAGATGTCTGGATTTTTTTTTTATATTTTAATATTGTAATATGTAACATTATGATATTTAGACTTTACATATCATGTTAGATGTCTGTATATTTTTTTCTGTAACATCATATTTTTTCTGTAACATCATAATTTTTCCCTGTACCATTATAGTTTTTTTGAGTATTATATGATTTATATTTCCTCATTTATTATGTAACCCAGTATGAATCATTTTGTATATATTGTTTATGGTACTTGTTAATATAATGTTAACATTTTATCATTGTATTTCATTGTGACATCTATATTGTTTCTGTAAATTAACCGGGGATTATCTATTCTACTTTATTATATTGTATTGAATTATATAATTTTGTTGTTTATTATTTGTTATAAGTGTTTCTTGTAATTATATCATATTATTGCCTCATGTATATTGTTATGTGTGTGTGTGTGTGTGTGTGTGTGTGTGTGTGTGTGTGTGTGTGTGTGTGTGTGTGTGTGTGTGTGTGTGTGTGTGTGTGTGTGCACATATATACATGTATATATTGTACCTTTTGATTTTTAATTTGGAATTTTAATGTTGGTATAAATATATTATTATTATAATGTATTATATTGTGTTATATATAATTCCTGCTCTATATAACCAAATTTGTTTAGATTTAGGTTGGTGGCTTTGGACTATATTTGTAATATGGTTCTTAATGTTATCTACATCCTTAGTTATTATAATTTTATTATTTTTATCTTTATTTTCATTTTTATTATCGTATATCTTTGCAAGACATTAGTGTATGTACACTCCATATTCTTCAGAGTTTCTGGCTTGTATCTGCCAATATTACCTCTTGTTGTTTTGATTGCCCTGATGAGTCCTTAATAGGACGAAACATTGTCGGCTAATAAAAACTTTTGATGTATTAAAGGATTCTTTGTTTTACTCTCTTAATTTTTTGGCTCTGTTTAACTGCATTGAGCTATACCTTTTACTGTCATTTCTATAATACGAAGAGGGTGTTTGACTCAAACACGCTCCAGTATTCTAATCCTTATATAAATATATATATATATATATATATATATAAACGGAAAAAATGAAACGATATTTCATTTCCCACTCTTAGTACGGCTGTTACTTAAATATAAGTATGTACACGTACATACATATATGTATACCGACGTACAGTAGTATGTATATATATATATACATACATGCACACATATATATATGCACGTATGGATTCACCGAACATTTATTATAATGCTCGGTGTGTTTGTAAACAAACATCCCGTATTAAGCCGTAGTGTCTAGCAACCACCGTTGCTCGTTTGTTTAACACTGACAAAGGAACGCTGTACTCGTTTCAAGCTTGTTAGCCATCGTCAGCAACGTATACCTTCCTGCCAGATTGTTGAACGTATATACTGTTGAACGTAT
>OZ024740.1:414246787-414296787 GCA_964016885.1 Eledone cirrhosa
ACCTCATCTCATAACAATCATATACTGGGTGATGATCGGATATCATTTCTGTGGGTGAAATGATCGATTAAATCCATGAAGGTGATGCCCCAGCATAGCCGCATACAAATGACTGAAGCCAATACAAATATAAAGTAAAATATTATATTCGTCTGGTGTTGATTGGCTACGCAGTGTTGTTTCATCTTCAAACACTACTTTTGAGGATTACTGTTAAAAGCAAAATTTGCAGTTCATATTATCTCACTGCTTACCTCTGTTTACAGGAGAGTGTTTTGTGTTTCTAGAGATACCAATTCATAAACTAGCTACCCGTAGCTGTCCATTTATAGCTGGACCCACTGAGCTATTTGAGAGCCGAATGTCATGGCTACAGATATATCTGTTTGATAAGAGTATACAAACAACCGATCTTCTAATTGGTTCTTCTGAAAACTGTGAACTAAGAAATAAAATAGAAAGATAGAAAGCGATGAAGGGGGAAGGAAAGAAAGAAAAGGAAAGAAAGAAGAGAAGAAGAGAGGAAAAAAGAAACCAAACAAATACACCAACAGCAAAAGGAAATACTGATCAATGGTAGAGAATTTTATAATTGTATGTATGGATGTTTTACCTACAGGTTTATATGATTCTTTGTACAATCTCTGTGCAAGAGATTGTCTTCTGATACATAATATCGTCTGCTTTAATAAAAGAATTATAATGGAATCCAACTACGTGCTTTCTGAAGAAGCAATAATGTCTGTTCAATAAAATGATTTCTGTAGGTGACAAAGATCACCACATTTCTACAATCGAGTCATAACTTGTCAGAGCATGATAAACATTACTATTGGTATGACTCAATTTCAGCAGTATATGTTAACAGATTTCTTATATTGATGCAACTATTCGGATATTGTAAGGAATGGTGGAATGAGATTGATGAAAATCCTTGTCAATGAGACAGATTCTGTTGTCACTACAATCGGTCCAGCCTCAATTTTATTATATATTTCGCAACAATTTGTAATTTAAAGTCCATTGATGTTGAGCACACATAAAGACACCAACCTTTTAATTGAATGCTGGCTGAGAGAGCAGGTTAAAGAATAGAAAATTAACACACAATTCCAGCGTAACTACACGTTGACACCCAACTCATAAGTAATCTAGTGTTTGTCATTAAATGTAAAGGAAAGATACGGAAATGAAGTTAAAAGTGCATGAAAGAAGGGTTCAAAACAGTTTCAGATCTTCCCGGAAATTTCCCGGTCCCTTTATAAGCCTAACTATGGATCGTGTAATGCTGATAAAGATGGGTTCGCATAGATATGAGTTCTGTAAATTTACAAGGCACAGGGGTAGTATAAAATTTTGGAGATAATCAGCTGTCACTCATTTGAAAATATTCTATAGTAGAATTGTCTCAGAGCAAGTTTTAATGGAAGAGCAAAGGAGGTAATTCCCTGGGGCCCTTACATGAAAATGGAGTAAAGTCAAAGTGCTCAAGGCTACAAATGGGGTACCCCAACTGAGTCTTTTGTGCCAAAGGGAATAGATCATTTGGGATGATACATATTTATATTTTTCGTACACCAGAACAAATATACATTGGTTTTAAGAATGTATTTGTGGCCAAAGTTGTCATCAAAATTCATCGAACTTTCTCCACATTAGCGACAACAGACACCGGTGTTTGGAAGCTGGTGCTCTGCGTATGCGTGCAGACACATATAACATTGTGTTTATATTTATATATATATATATATATATATATATATATATATATATATATATGCAGCATCTACTAACAATGATGAATGGGGCGAGGCAAAGAAAGATCTGTGGTAGGTCATTTACATCTGGTTCAGCACTGAAGGGAGTGTGTTCAACTTGCGACGATTGCTCGCCTGCACCAAAACACTAGAGGAGCGATTCTAGATCTGCTGTTCCCAGATGATTGTACTCTTTTGACGCACATGAAGAAAGATCTCCAGGTAGCCGTCAGCTGCTTTGCTCGGGCAGCCAAAGCCTTTGGCTTGACCATCAGCATCAAGAAAACCGAAGTCATGTACCAGAAGCCAGCAAAGGAAGAGTACCACGCCTCGTAGATTTACATCGATGGGCACCACCTCAGTGCAGTGGAACACTTCGCATACTTGGGAAGCGTCGTTACCAACGATGTTACCCCAGTAAAGGACATTGAAAACTGCATTGCCAAAGCCAGCAGCTCATTCGGACGCTTGCAGAAGCACGTATGGCAGAACCACTCTCTACGTCTCACCACAAAGATCAGAGTCTAAAGAGCTATTATAATCACTGCTCTCCTCTACAGAGTTGAAAGCTGTGTCCTGTACCGGAAGCAGATCAAGCTACTAGAAAGATTCACTCAGCGATACCTTTGCTCCATCATAGGCATCCATTGGCAGGACTATATAACAAACGAGGAAGTTCTCAAGGGGACCGATATCACAAGCATTGAGAGCATGTTGATGCTCTTACAGCTCCGCTGGGCAAGTCATGTCTCGCACATGAACGACTCTAGGATGCCAAAGGCAGTTTTCTACAGCGAACTACGTCAAGGCAAGCGGAACCAAGCCACACACTTTCCGAAAACGCTTCAAGGACCAACTCAAGCGCCAGCGGGTCCAAGGCAATATTAATCACAAGGAATGGGAAGTCCTGGCAAAAGACAGAGAGAAATGGAGGGCGACCATCAAAATAGCTGCAGCCAGCTTTGAAGTGGGCAGAAAGGCAGCAGCTGAAGACAAACATCAAAGAAGGAAGCTGTCCACCGCCCAACCAGCAGCTGACCAAGTACACACTTACCCCAACTGTATCAGTGCCTGCGGGTCCAGGATTGGCCTCTACAACCACCTCAGAGTGTACCAGCACACGGAACAAGATAACAATTCTTCCCATTAATCTTCGCAAGTGAAGAATTCACCCTTCCATTCACTAACAATGAGAAGTTTGAGTGTATATATATATTTTTAAAGAACTCCTTTGGTCACGAATGACCGTCGGTTTGTACCTAGAAAGATCCTCTACAAGTCACAAGCCTGGGCAAGATAGTTTGTGGAAGACCAGCAGTCACCTATACATACCAGCCTCCCCTCTCCACGCCACTGATGTCATCCAAGGGAAAGGCAAAGGCTGACACAGCCTGGCACCAGTGACGTCACAACTCATTTCTACAGCTGAGTGAACTGGAGCAACGTGAAATAAAGTGATTTACTCAAGTACACAACGTACCGCTGGGTCCAGGATTCAAACTCACAATCTCACGATTGTAAACCTGCCACTCTAACCACAAAGCCATACACCTTCACGTATATATATATATATATATATATATATATATATATATATATATATATACACACACACACACACACAAATAAATTTACAAGGATATAAAAAATATCGACTTGCTTCATTATAACCGTTCAATATAAATTTGACTTGAAAATACCAACAACAAAAGCCTTGCATAACCGATATTACAGATACATTTTTAATATCTTGTAAGTAGACCCAAGCAGAACGTTAGAAATATTACTCACATTACATAAGCAATATATAGTTCGAATAGAGTCCTATATGTATGTGTGCGTGTGTGTGCGTACGCCTGTGTGTATGTTATGATTCTTTTAAGATTGTTTATATATATATATATATATATCTTTATATAACGAAGGAAATGTGGTAAGGAACCAGGTGGACCATAACGCACCAAAGTACTCAATACTTAGGGTAGTAGAGTGGGTAATAGGAACGAGTAGGACCCCGACGGCTGAGCTCAAGCCGTTTCGACGGCTAATTCTGGACTAAATGAAAATATTTATCCTGGTATATGAATAGCCGAGCTTCTCAGGGGTAATTCCATATATGGTAAAAGTGATTGTCACAAGGATTGGTCAAAAGTTTGTTGTTGAGACACATAATTCTATCATGGCAATTTGTGGAAGGAAGGGGTAGCTGAACCTGCCAGTAGAAGAAAGAGGGAGAGGGAGTGGAGAAAACCCAGTCGTGCGTTGATAGTGCCAACTACAGCAGGGCAGGAGGTCAAGCAAGTATACTAGGGAGGGGGGGGGGAGTCGAAACAATAAGTAAATCAATATGGAGTAAATATATAGAAGAATACCAGGAATGTTAAAAATATAAAAAAAACAATTTCTGGTTACTATTCCCTAACGACAGTCATCAAGTCTCTCACTGGTACTGCTAAACTATAGAAATGTTTACTAGGTGGGACGGAATTGTAGTGAGACCATTTTAAGAGTTAGTAGTAATCAACCGAGTATATCTTACGGTGACAGGTCAACAAGTGTGGGGGGGGGAATACTAAAGAAACTACCACGAAATAATAATTCAGAGTCCCGAAACTAATACGAAATAATTGTTTCTACCCTAGGCACAAGGCCAGCAACCACCCAGTGCAAAAAATAAACTAATACGAAATAATAATTCAGAATCCTGAAAATGAATACTAATACTATCTCTAAGGGTGCCGCTACGATACAAAAATTCTAGTACAAACTACATAAATGCTCGTACGAAGTATATGAAAAATTTGATACGGAAAATTAATTCAGATCCCCCCCCCCAAAAAAAAAATACTGATATACGAGAAATTAAAGCAAAGATACCACTAAGGAATGTAGAAAGCACGGAAATGGGGCAGCCATCGGATAAGAAAGCAAGTATCTGGGGGTCTATCACATCTGCTATAAAAAGCGGAGTCGGCCAATTCTATCATAGAATAGGGGATGGGGGTGATGGTACTGAGGCTACAAAGGACCGAGGGGCTGCCTCGGGTAGGCGAGAAAGTGAAAAGGACGACGACAAAGAAGGAGGACTGGGGTGGAAGGACTAGGAAGGGATGGGGGAAGAAGGAAATATAGAGGAAACGATAAAAAGATATAAAAGAAGATCTTACGTCTACCTTTGCAAGCAGGGGTTACCCATTACAAAGTCGGCAAGTGGGGTGTTACAGCCCTTGTCTACCCCCCCCCCCCCCCCGAGTTGGTGGATGGGTGTCACACGTGGATGCTGAAGATGGCTCTCAATATTAACCAGTACGCACTGAGGATGAAGAACTCAGAGCTGTACGGGACCCTCCCAAAGGTCAGCTCGATTGGGACACAGAGGAGACTGAGTTTAACTTGATATGCTCACCGACATATGATGACTGCAAAAGAAGGAATTCACTTGTATTAACTAAGTAAACACAATAACTGTCTACAGTTGAAAGTTGTTTATTTTTCCTTTTATTGAGAGAAGAATATTAACTGATAATTGATCGTAATAAACGTGTTTACAGTATCATAACTCATGATAAATATCACAAGATAAAAATGACAGCTAACAGAAACATGCTTATGCCTTGTGGGTACTGAAAGTAATTTATATTACATTAGTGTTTGGAGCCTGGGGCTTAAAACGCTTTATTTTCCAAATAAATTATTAGAAAATCTCGTTAGTGGGTAATTTCAAATGTGAATGCTGTTTAAAGACTCGTGTGTGTAGTAAAATCTCCTTACCGTACTGAATGACTACAGGCAGTAAAGAACTGTTAGCTGACTAGGAGAATGTTCTAAATTTATGAGGGAATCGTTTAAATGAGAAAACTTCATCTTCAAATCCTAAATTCATTGATTAAGGACTGTTAAAGTAAAAATGAAAATAAAATTATTTCTCTTTTCATTCTGCATTGATAAGTGGATTTTATCATTTTCAATTACTCTTAGAAACTCTTTTATTGGCGTTATATTGACAACCAACCACAGAGGAGTAAATCTGAATCGATCACTTAACAGATGTTGCAGTGATGGGCAGATGTTTTCTCTAATACTAATGTTAAATGACAAAACAGCCTGAAAAGAGTACATCTACGCAGAATTTTACAAATACAGTAGTGACTGTTTTACATGAAAACTAACCTAGTTTTTTTCTGCTAAAGAATCCGATTCATGTGTTGAAAAAAGAGGAACATTTGAATCTGTGCCTTAAGCCTTTAGATTCTTTTAGGAAAAAAATATGCAGCAACAAATTGCAGCGCTACAAATTTATTTACTTTACGTTTTCTGGAAGTCTGTCATTTGTGTATTTTAAACTGCAAATTAATACTTAGTTTTTTCTCTCTGTCTACACAAAGAAGAAATAAAGTAGTTTTCCATCCTCAGTTTGCGTAAGATCGAGATAAAAGTCGACGAACACCCGTTACTGTTAATATATCCAAAGCCCTTGATAAAACTTCTTAATACACTCTATAAAAGAATGGGTTTCTCCCACAAATGCAAAATTGGAAAAGCCAAGATATCGTCAAAAACACAGAAGCAACAATATCCCCATTACTGTAAAAATCTATATATTTAGCACTTCACTGTTTCGTTTTGAAACCAATGTCTGACGTCTTTCCGTTAACATACAGATGACAGAACTGTCTTACATTTTACATTTCAAGTGCAGATAAGTCACTATCCAATTCACTATCAATCTTCTTCCATGGCCAACAGCTGAAAACAATTTACTCATAGATCTCAGATGACATTCTAAATGACAAGTTATTGGTGTAAAAGCTTGATTAATGTTATTACTTTGGCTGATATGTAACATTGTTTTTTTTATTGAACAACTATGATCTGACAAAACAGAATTACTTAAATGCACTTGGTAGAGTGTGATAGTTTGACAGCTATTGTAAAGGTTAGAATATTAGACATAATTGAGAAGATAAATTTGAAAACAACTTTTATATATGATATCTCATGCCATTTACAATTCATAGACAGTGGTATGATTAATGCAGTCTGTGAAGTGTTAACATTTTTATTAAATATTTTCCAAACTAGCAGAATACATAAGCAGAGTTAGTATACATTTGATTAATATTTGGAAGCTCTGTTTCACAGGCCACATGTGCATTTGAATAGCAGCTTCACAAAAGCAAACTTTATTAATGTGACACTCGCATACACAAGGTGGTGGATTGGCAGTATCGGTAGAGAGTCGGACGCCATGCTTTGACACATAGAGTTACGGCCCTTGCCATTCTGAGTTCAAATCCCGCCGAGGTTAACTTTACCTTTCATCCTTACGGTGTCGATAAAATAAAGTACCAGTAATGCACTGGGTAATTGCTGGCCTTGTGCCAAAAGTAGAAACAATTATTAATGTGACACTCATGCACTCACATATATATACATATGTGAGTATGTCCCTCTCTTTCTCTCGCTCTCTCTCTCTCTCGCTCTCCCTTTATATATATATATATATATATGTATGTGAGTGTATGTATGTGTGTGAGTGTATGTGAGAGTATGTGTGTGTATCTTTGTGTGTATACGAAAGTCAAACTTTTGCTTTTGTTCACGACGGACAGTACTATATCTATGTACTTAATTTTTATAGTATATGTCAGATAATTATTTCCTCTGATCTGTTTGATAGATTGTACCTAAGAAACATTCTAGAGAATGTCGAATAGATTATCTTGCGCATGCGATGAAAGGCTCATGTCCACGACACAGACATCCTTGGTGGACCTGCATACTACTATACTATCAAAATAAAACATTCTTCCTTAAATTTACGATATTAAGACCTTTTGAATCCTACCTTATGAATATGAAAGCTAAAATTATATTCCGTAAACATGCCAATCATTTCCAACATATGTTTAAATACGACATTAAAATATTATATCTCTATTAGTACCATTAATTAGTTCTGATTATATTACGTCATTTCTAATGACACCATAATACAAAATTATATGAAAACTAACAAACATACATATAATCATTTCAAAGCGAGTGATAGCATATGACACAAAATCTAAAAGTTGATACCGAGTTAGAAACCTTAGCTAAACACAAAGCGTTCATTACTATCAAAGAAAATTTCACCAGAAGCAAAAATATATATTTGTACGATTATTAATAAATTCAAAGTTATTATATTCGGGCTTCTTCATTCGGATATATTGAAAACCTGTTAAATTACATCTGGTAATTGAAAGAAATGGTATAGAATTCAACAGAAAGAGAAAAATATTGGAAGTATCAGGTCATATAAAAATGGAAATAAATTATGTGACCTCTGTAGAGCCGAAAAAACATCATCCACCGGAACAAAATGCATCTAAAAATTAATCAAATGCAAGCAAGGTCTAAAATATTTCGGGATTGACCTTCGCTTTTCTAAAATTTTGGAGTTCGTGTTACAGGATTTTTCCAATGAACATTTATTTCGATGCTTCTTTGCAAGAGTGTGTGGCTTCTGTTTTGTTTGTGCATGTGCATATTATCATCTTTTTTGTGTTCAGGGTATAACTACAACTTATTTTAGGAGTTTTCTGCTAAACCTCCGAAGAGCATAATATACGGGGAAATCATAGAAAAGCCTCAACGTTACAAAATTGCACGACAGAGAAAAGGAAAGAGCTCAAATCGAAGAAACTTGAAAAATACAAACAATTTAAGTACTGAATGTATAACTGGAAAACACGGATTTATACTCATTATTTTTTTATTCTTTGCTCTATTTCATCTTCTACTTTTCCTTTTCTCTCATCTCACAAGTTTATTCTTTTCCCCAGTAACTATCTTCATCTGCTATTAGATAATATAATTACCACACTTTAGACTCTTTCATCCTTTTACTTTTCAGTTTGCACACTTCCTCTATCTTTTATCCTTCTTGCTTATCTTTTTCCAGACCCCCAACACTGCTCTTATATTACTTCTCCACTTCCAGATTTAGATGTATACATCTCCCGTAATTTTACATTAAACAATACTTACCAATTGATGTGTTAACTAAACGTTTTAGTTTGTCTCATATTCTCCAAGATAAGGAAGCACTGATAGACAAGGAGCAATAATTCATTTATACTATAAAAGTGTTGACGAAAACCGAAGTTTCAAATCTATACGTATTTTCTCCAAACTGATTTCTATTTAAATAAGTAGAATTAATGATACGTACCATTATTTAGTTCCAAGATAACCACCATCGTATTTTTAGATGCATTTTTTAATGAATATATATATGTGGTGGGGAATGTATGAATGTATATATATATATATATGATTGTGGGAGCAATATATATATAAATATATATATATATATATATAACGAAGGAAATGTGGTAAGGAACCAGGTGGACCATAACGCACCAAAGTACTCAATACTTAGGATAGTAGAGTGGGTAATAGGAACGAGTAGGTCCCCGACGGCTGAGCTCAAGCCGTTTCAACGGCTAATTCTGGACCGACGGCTAATTCTAGGTCCAGAATTAGCCGTCGAAACGGCTTGAGCTCAGCCGTCGGGGTCCTACCCGTTCCTATATATATATATATATATATATATATATATATATATATATATATATATATATATATATATATATATATATATATACACGGGTGTGTATGATTGTGTATAGAAGATTATATTAATAAAAGGAATTCCAACTTTGTCTGATTTAATATTCTACCATACTATTTCATTATAATATCATTATAATTTTAAAGGATTGTAAATAAAACGAGTAAATCAGACAAAGCTGGAATTCATTTTATATATATATATATATATATATATATATATATATATATATATATATATATATAAGTAAAAATTACCGAGAATCGAATTTCACCTCAGGAATTAACGAAAATCACTTTCGAGTTGTGTGGCAAGCGCTCGATAATTCATATGAATTAGAGCTTACAACTTACGTTAAAGGCCAAACACACTGAGATGGTGGTTAAACTAATCATCCACACACCGAAAATTCGATCGCCTATTTCGGGTCAAACATATATACAAATATAAAAATATATAAAAATATAAATGGTTGAAAGCTTACTCGGACCCCTGGAAAGATGGTAAAATCCAGTATTTGGGTTTCTGCGGCTCCATAAGTCATTTACTGTCCACTTACATAAAGGATGTTAGGTTTCTGGTACTATGACTGAACTGGGAGTACGCGTTGTCAACGGGATTCAGTTCGAATGTCCACATAGATGTGTCTGTAACTGACCCACGTGGGGTTCAGCAAGGGAGGCAACACCTATATTAGGTGAATGAATTCAGTTGTGTATAATATTGCGTAAATGCAAAATATCACAAATCGAATAAAGCTCTCGACAGAGTGGTTAAATATAACAAAACTATTCAACAGTCAATAGAATAAACCAAAAATAATCGATAAAATTAACTGGTCAATAGTTGGAATCTGGATATTAATACAAGTAAAAATGATCGAGAATCGAATTTCACCTCAGGAATTAACGAAAATCACTTTCGAGTTGTGTGGCAAGCGCTCGATAATTCATATGAGCTTACAACTTACGTTAAAGGCCAAACACACTGAGATGGTGTTTAAACTAATCATCCACACAGCGAAAATTCGATCGCCTATTTCGAGTCAAACAGATATACAAATATAAAAATATATAAAAATATAAATGGTTGAAAGCTTACCCGGACCCCTGGAAAGATGGTAAAATCCAGTATTTGGGTTTCTGTATATATAAGAAATGAAAGGAGCTGTGTGGTTACTAAAAGCGAGGTTTAGGATGGTGGTATGGACGAAACAAGAGAAGAAAAGAAAAGAAGAAAGAATCCTTCGTCAGCTGTAATCCGCGATCCAGATATTTTATTTACAGGACATCTATAGCGATTAGCGGTGCGCCCAAGGCCTTTTCTTAATCAAAAGCCCAGGAGGAAAAGAAGGAAAAAGAAGGAAAAGAGGAAGTAGAACAAAAAAGGGGTAAAGGTGGTGAGGAAAGAGGAAGAAAGAGAAAAAGGACAAAAAAAGGAAAAGAGAAAAAACAGGTGAACAGATCCCATCGTGGGGAGACACAGGACAATGGAACATGCAAGTGAGTAACCGGGAAAAAATAGTATAAGTAAGTTATAGCAAACCTGGTAGACATATATATATATACACAATACTACTTCTACTACTACTAAAATTCTGTGATTGTGTGCTTGTCTGTAATATAATACAGCAAAAACGGCGCATAATGAGAAAATACTTTGAAAGGAAGTTGCACATGAAATGGGATGAAACAAGTTTCGCGTAAATCGGAGCACGGGTTCCCGACATACGGTGTTTTTCCGAGTACCTTCATAAATAGAGAGAAAGAATGGGAGACAGAGAAGGTGAATGGGAGAGAGAGAGAGTTAGTGGTGTTGTTGAATGAAATTATAACAGGTGACTTCAAAGAATCGAATACAGCATTACTGTATCTCGCTCGAATTTGGTGACGGAACATTAAGTCATATGTATCATATAACTTGTATTAGGACAGCATGAGTGTAGCAAATATTTCCTGGTAAATAGGAAGGGTTTCTAAGTGCCTGTATATATATATATGTGTGTGTGTATGCGTGTATATATATATATATATATATATATATATATATAAAAGGACGACGATGGTTGCCGAGCACTGTACGGCGTAATTCTGGCTGTTTGTTTACAAACAAACCGAACATTATAATAAATGTTCGGTAAACCCATACGTACATATATATATATGTGTGCATGTATGTATATATATACATACTACTGTGCGCCTGTACACATATATGGATGAACGTATACATACTTATATTTAGGTATCAGCCGTACTAAGAGTGAGAAATGAAATTTTGTTTCATTCTTTTCCATTTATCGTTTTCAGTGCGCCCGGCCGACTAACTCACTCGATATGCAAATTAGGCTGCTCATCCGTTAATATGCATAAGGAAAGTATATACCTTCAGACGTTCAATCATCTGACAGAAAGGTATACGATGCTGACGATAGCTAATAAGCTTGAAACTAGTACATCGTTCCTGTGTCAGTGTTGAACAAAAGGGCGACGATGCTTGCCGAGCACTGTACGGCGTAATTCGGGCTGTTTGGTTACAAACAAACCGGACATTTTAATAAATGTTCGGTAAACCCATACGTACATATATATATATGTGTGTGCATGTATGTATATATATACTACTGTGCGTCTGTACACATATATGTATGTACGTTTACATACTTATATTTAGGTATCAGCCGTACTAAGAGTGAGAAATGAAATTTCGTTTCATTTTTTCTCTCTCACTCTGTGTGTGTGTGTGTGTGTGTGTGTGTGTGTGTGTGTGTGTGTGTGTGTGTGTGTGTGTATCTGTCACCAATGTACACACATATATATATGGGCCTTCCAATTTCCTTTTGCCTTATATACATGTCTGTGTATATTTTAATTATATAAAAATCATTTTTAAGTGAACATGTGTTTTTCTTTATATTTCTAAGTGAACGTGATCCAACGGGTCACCGGTGGTCTAGTATATATATATATGTGTGTGTGTGTGTGTGTGTGTGTGTGTGTGTGTGTGTGTGTGTGTGTGTGTGTGTGTGTGTGTAAGGCTCATTTGGTCGGTGCTTATCCCGGTTTCATGGCGTGAAGCGACTGACATGTGTTTTGGGTCTGGTGTCCGTCTCGGGTTTTGCCCGCCCATTATTTCGTCCCCTATGTTGCCTCTATCTATATGCCTACTGTGGGCATCAGGGTTACGCCTTTCGCTTACTAAAGTATTCCGTTGTGTATTGTCGGCTCTACGGTTAGTCTCGTTAATGCTATGTGGTGCTGTCGTCCGGGCTATACCATTGCTACCGGGCCGTGTGTTCCCTCTACCGGGTTCCACGGTCGTACTTGTCCCTACCCTCTCCCTAGCTCTAGTTTCCGCGACGCATGTGGTGTGCGTGCCGGGCTTCTGTCTACGTGTACTGGGTGGTCTGTCGTCCGTGTGTGTCTTCATCTGTCCTATAGTCGGTCGTATGTCCTTAAGGTGATCTATGCTGTTACTCATGTTCTTGGAAGCTAGTTCCGGATCGTTTCGTCTACCTATGGAAGTGCTACTGCTATTGTCATATCCGCATCCCTCGGTGCTAGTCTCTTCCCTGTCCGTGGTGTACACTATGGTTTCTGTGTAACCAGCCCTGCGCAGTACCTCATTATAATAGTCGGCGTGTTGGTTGAACACGTCTGCGTTGGCCGACAGGGTGGATACGCGTTTTGATACCCCTTTAACTATTGCTTCTATGACTGACTTGGGATGGTTCGATAGCGTGTTCACATATTGCAGGTTCTCATTGAGCCTGTGATAAGGTCGGTGAATTTCCAGGGTAACGTCCAGGAAATTCACCGCCTTAGTGCTAGGATCTATCACCACGGATAAGCCGTATTGCTTAAAAAAGTGCGATATGTGCTCCCTCATACGCTCCAGCTGGCTGGGGTTTAGAAAAAGGGAGAGGGGTGTCTATGTATATGTCTGTACGTGTTTGTGTGTACGGGTATATATACGCGTATGCATGTGTGTGGTGATGTATATACGCATGTAGGCATGCGTCTGTGTATGTGTATGTTTGTAGATTTATATGTTCTCCTTAAATGTGTGTGTATAGCGGGAGTCTATGCCTACGACTGTCGTTATCTATGTGATTGTGTGTGTGTGTGTGTGTGTGTGTGTGTGTGTGTGTGTGTGTGTGTGTGTGTGTGTGTGTGTGTGTGTGTGTGTGTGTGTGTGTGCGTGTGCGTGCGTGCGTGTGCGTGCGCGTGGACGTGTGAACTACCAAACCCAGCAGTAATTCATTGAAGTGTGGCAGACATGGGACAGCTGATGGTCAGCCGAACGATACCTATGGTCAGAATTATGATTACGTAGACAACCAGCGGCCAATAAGAGGACGCGAGAAGGGTGAAGTTTTTGACAGTAATACCCCAGTGAAAGAATTTGCTCCGAAATCATTAGACGTGTCCGTCGAACCTGCGGGTCCAGAATCAGACAGATCCACACAATGATCGTGTCTCGAGCTGTCCACCGGCGAAACAATTGTAACGCACAATAAATTGAGTTCAAATGCATCACTGACTTTTCGTTTTATATTATATCACAGTCTGCTCTGTAAGAACATAGAGTGCTCAACCGGCATACCGCCTATGGAAGCATCTTAACTACCATCAGACAGACACACACACATATATATATATATATATATAGTAATAATATATATATATATATATATAATAAATATATATATATATAATAAATATATATATATATATATTAAATTAACAGATTAAAGTTTAAGCAAAGAATCGCTGCTTTCTCCCTTTACGGGATCTTCTGAAAGCAGCGATTCTTTACTTAAACTTTAATCTGTTATTTTAATAAATATTTGCTCTAGGAGTCTTATATATTTGATATATATTTATCCTTATCGAGCCCTCTTTGGATTTTAGTCTTCAAATTTATTATTATTACTGTGTGTGTGTGTGTGTGTGTGTGTGTGTGTATGTGTGTGAAACTTTGGTATATATATAGTGTTAGGAAGGGCATCCAGCTGTAGAAATCATGCCAGAATCAGTTCCAGTATGAGCAAGACAAAGTTAGCCGACCGGACACTGCCCACAACAGGACAACCCGTCTAACCCATGTTAGCGTGGAAGAACGGGCGTAAAACGGTGGTGGTGGTGGGGTGTGTGTGTGTGTGTGTGTGTGTGTGTGTGTGTGTGTGTGTGCGTGTGTGTGTGTGTGTGAAACAAAGTGTGCAAATAATGCTTCCATAGTGCACTGTATCAATATATAATACAATACCTATTAAAACATATTTTTATGTTAAACTTAGAACAAAAAATATATCTAAAAACCAGTTTAGAGCTTACATCATTTCAAACATTCTTAAAACAAAACACTTTTTTAGTATGAAATATGGCGTTTAACAGATAATGTGTCAAATTAAAAATAAACAGTCAAGTTAAAATTTCAAATAAACTATATAATTCCATGTGAATAAAGATAACACGGACTATATCATCTTTTACTTCTATCGCTTAAATATGTTTGTTAACAAAGCAATATATTTTGGTAAAGATGCTAATTTTTGAATATTCAGTTGAAGCCACACGTGTAGGGAAATGTTTACGTGTGGCTGTGCGCACACTTGAGTGAGTATATATATATGCATATATATGTATGATTGTATGATTGTATATATTGACATGTATGTATTTGTGTGTATATATATATATATATATATATAATTATTTAATATAATTTATATATATATATATTTACATTATATATAATATTTAAATAAAGAAACATATATTTAAATTATATATATATATATATATATATATATATATATATATATATATATATAATTATGTGTGTGTGTGTGTGTGTGTGTGTGTGTGTGTGTGTGTGTGTGTGTGTGTGTATATATTTACATATACATATATACATTCATTTATATATATATATATATATTTATATATATATATATATACATATATATTGAATTCATATGCATATAGATGCGTATCTATATATACACGTCTATATATATATACATATTCATACACACATGTGCATATATATATATGCATACACGCACACACACATACATAATACATGCATACATACATACGTACGTACATACATACATACATACATACAAACAAACAAATATATATAAGAATCACAACAAAGGGTATTGAGAAACGAAATACGTTAATTGTTGAAGAACCTAAGTAGAAAATCAAACATTTCTGAAATAAAAGATATGAGTTGTCCTGAATCATTCTATTGCTTTATGTTATCTTTTTTCCTTTATTCACCATTCAAACTGTCTGTTGCTTTTGAACAAGTATAAATAGAAAACAGGCTTACATTACCAAGTACAGTCGTTTTAATCAATTCGTTTTTATTTATGTATTTGATTGTAATTTTGTTTTAAAGGAATTTGTTAGAAACATGTGTATTTTCTTTTTCAATATTTTAACATGAAATCTAGAGATGAAATCTATAGAAGAATTTGTTTCAGTGCTAATAATTTTCAGAATGAAAATAGTTTTCCATTAGGGAACTTCAATTTCTACTACATTCCGTTTTTGAATTTTCCTTTGTGATTTTGTTTCTTTTTTTTTTCCGTTGTAGAGTACGTTTTTTTTTCTGAGATAGATATGAAAATTTAATCTATTATCCGTCGTCCCTTGCTCCAGCCCAACTCTCACCAAAATGGAGCGCCTCCTCTTCCGCTTTTTGTGGAAGGGACGCGCTCCCATGGTCAGACGATCCATCTGCTGTCAACACCCGTTGCGTGGAGGACTGGGCATGCCATGGCTGATGATGCGCAAACATGCGCTGAGGCTGCGACATCTCTGGTGCTTCCTTGACGGTGAACAGGTGTGGTCGCCGTTCGCAAGGCACGTTTTCCCACAGCTCGTCTCCTTGACGGAGTTGCAGTCCTGGGTCAGAAAAAGACCGACGGATAGCGCTTGGAAACTGGATTGTCTCCAGGCGCTCACTGCCCTCTGCCAGCTGGGCACCAGTATCGCTGGAACATCCACCTCGGCGTTCTATAGAGGACTAGTGGAGGGGAAGAGCGACGACATTCTCGGAGAGATCCTGGGCGTCGAAGAAGATCAGCTGTTTGCTCTCTTCCGGAGAACTTTCAGCCCAGGGCCTATGGATAACTTCCAAAAATCCCTGGCCTGGCAGTGCTACCGGGGAGCGCTGCCGGTTCGAGATAAGCTCTACAGGCACGGAAGTGCCGTCAGTCGAGCCTGTCCGAGATGCGCGCAGAGCGACGAAACCGTCGTGCACGCACTCGTTCAATGCCCGAGCATTGCTGACTTGTGGAGCTATGTCGAACAGTTGCTGTCGCGTGTAGGACTGATCCGGTTGTCGACTGAGTCCATTGTGCAGATGGTCTCGCCGTCTTCCTTCGAGGAGGAAGGGCAGGCGGTTTTCATCTGCCTGGTGGCCATGGCGAAAGAGATTGTGTGGTGGACAAGGTTAAAAGGGTTAAAGACAGACACTTTCCTCTTCGGCGAATCCCTAATTAACTTTTTCAAGTTTCACTTGAAGAGGAAAATCAGGGTGGAGAGGCAAGTGCTGCCTTCTAGCAAGTTTGTTGAAAGGTGGGTGAATGTAGCGAGAATGGTCCGAGTGAACGGGACCACTCTGAATATACGTCTGTAGTTTGAGAAATGGAAAAATTGAGAGAGGGCGCTTGCCCTGGTGGTCAGGGTGGCCGTGGTCTTTTGTGTGCTTTTCGCCACGAGTAACCCTCGGAGGTTTCCCCCCTATTGGGGAACTTTTCATTGTTTCAATTTTCATTTTTATTGTTTATATATATATATATATATATGTTTCTATGTCCTTTATTTTTCTTTTCTTATATAAATAATAAAAATATTTACACGCACAAAACCCACATCGTACCGTCCTGTACCGCCCTGTGCCGTCTGTAATGTTTTTCTTGATGTCAGCCCTTGTGGCCAATAAAGAAATCATTATTATTATTATTATTATTATTATTATTGGTCTAAGCGGACGTATTTTGCTCGCTCACAGTAAGTCGCTTTATTTGCCTGTTTAAATTATTTGTTGTTAAATATTTCTTGTTGTGTAAGGGATATAAGCCCTTAGACTTTGCCCCGTGAAGGGGAAAGTATAATATTTGGGCCTTTTGGCCCAAATATTTGAACTTTTTTTTACATGTTAAAAAATTTACGAAGAAAAAAAAACATGGCTGAGCCACGCCCCCGGCGATATGTCGGCTGTCGTGCGACAACGACGTAGAAGTTGAGAGGAGCGCTACAGCGAAATTAACACACATTTATAACACAAACACCACCACAAACAAGGTAAACAAAGACACCAATGATACCAATAAGAACTCTAATTTTGAAAAAGATGACAGTAACAGCGACAACGAAAATACAGATAACAAAAAAAAAATAACAAATACAACAACAATATCAACACCACTAACATGAAAACAAATAGCGACAACACCAACAGCAACAATACCAACTGCACCGAGAACAACGGTGGCAACAAAGACAACAATGATAACAGCGACAGTGCTAACAACAACACCAACAAGAACAACGTCAACAACACCCCCCAACGAAAACAGAAGAACACTTTCGCTGCGGCAGCAGCAAAAAAGAGGCCATGCTTCAACATGGACCTCTCAAACAAAGATGAAAGGTTAGCCCAGGCATGGAAGCTCATAAAGCAAGAGCAAACTTGGGCCAACTTAACTGTCCCGGTAGAAGCTATTGAGGCAGTGGAGCGCAAAACGGTGCATTATAGATGCATCTCAGCACAAACAAAAAGGGAAGCGTTAATCCCACAAGAAGATGTCGAAGTTGCGCTGAGGTGCATCAGAGAAGACACCCAGTACATAGAGAGGGGCAGACAGTACGGCACCATTTCGGTGTTGTTCAAGTCAGAAGCCCTCGCTATGAAACACGCTATGATTCCTTGCAAAACCAGCAAGGTCATAATGTACCCTTCCCACATGGGAAAAAGAACGGCCAGTCTCCGCATTCCCAGAATCCCACCAGGACTTGACATGTGGTGGCTTCTGGGATGTGTGATTGTGGAGGGGAAGGATACAGTCCCTATAGAAGTGACCAGAACGGCCAGAGAGGACTGGTCCGGGGTTGACCTGGAGATCCTTCTCCAGATCAGGCCCGAGAATGTGAAGACAATTCCAGACCACATCCGCCTTCAGAATGGGACTGTCATTCACATTATGACCGAAGGCAAAAGGCCGCAGTGTTTTGTTTGTGGGGAAAAACCCATTTGCGAGCCTTCTGTCCTCAACTGCTAAAAGAGGCAAGGGGTCCAAAGGCTCGACTGCTGCCGACGCCGGGGCGAGGACCACAACCAACACCTGCACCGGCAAAACCACCAACATTGACCACCCAGGGGGGAAACGGGGAAAGCTGTCAAATTCCCCCTCCCCCCAAAATACACACATCAATAAAACCTTAAACATACATACAGACACACTTACAGACACAGACCCCTCATCTACCAGTAGTGAAAATGAGGGAAATCCCAAATCCCCCAAAATACAAAAAAGGAAACACAAAAAGAAAAAAAAAAACTCAACGAAAGCACAAAAGCACCCACAATAAAAAACGCAGACACCACCCACGCAAACATCTCTCCAATAACACCAACATCAACACCACCATCACCATCACCAGAATCCCCCAAACGCAAACAACCGAAACAGACGCAAGAACAAATATACACACAAACATCTGAAACCACAGATACCGCACTCACAACAAACACAGATACAACCGAAACAACACCACCAAAACCATCACCACCACAGCCACGCAAACAAATAAAATCACACCAACAAAACATACAAAACTTCGTGCTCGTCAGGAGGGCCAACAAGGAACTGATGGCCCTCGTAGCACGAAGTGAAAATATACAAAAAGAGGGGGACATTTTTAAATCGAGCACATTTCGCGTGCCGCAAGATTTGGTTCTGGTGCGAATGTCGCTCGACATATTCAAAGAAATATGAGACAGCTTTCCTCGGGACGTGGGAACCCCGAACGTAAAACCCACTTCAAGACTTTTAAAGGGGTTCCCAAAAGAAATCCCACTAACTATGGAGGTCGAACAACCCGACCTTCACAAGAGCCCGGAAGGTAAGTAAACCTTCCTCTCTCTCTGTTTAACCTGCCAACATGGCCGTATTAAGAGTAGGATGTTTAAATGTTCGAGGCCTGGGATCGTCCTGGAAGCAGGGTCACCTGCTCAACGACCTCAGGTCTATAGAAATGGATGTAATTGCAGTCAGCGAGACCAGGATTTCCGACACGCGCACACTAGCCCCCATTTTCGACAACTATCAGATCTTTGCATCTGTTAGCCAGCCGGGAATGGGAGGCGGGGTGGTAGTGCTGTTTAGGAAAGGCCTGGATCTCAAGGTAAGGTCGATCTTCCGGGACCCGGACGGGAATTTGGTGGTCCTGGATGTGAACAATAATGAAGGTGGTGCCTTTAGACTGGTGGCCGTCTATGCTCCTACTGGGGCAGGACGGCCGGACTTCTTTAGACGCCTGGAAGCCTTTCTGGGTACGTCTCGCCCTTTACTGTTAGCGGGGGACTAGAACGGCATCTTAGACGCACGCTGGGACTGTGTGGGAGTATCCGATAGGAGCAGGGGGTGCAAAAGCCTCAAGAACCTGATCAGCCAGTTCCAACTGTCTGACAGGTACCGACTAGATTTCCCTAATGCGCCAGTGTGGACTTGGGCTAACCGCATAGGGTCATCTAGATCGTATATAGACAGGATATTCATTAGGAAAATAGACAGACATAGTGTAAGCTGTCCACATTTTGAAACGGTCGCCTATTCAGATCACAAGTTTGTGATCTGTATGGTCGACCTAGATAAGACGCGTAGGTTAGGACCTGGTTACTGGAAGCTAAACATGTCATTTCCGGCACGTAAGGCTTACAGGAACCAGGTCAACAATTTAGTTAAGAAAAAGTTGACAGGGGGAGTCATCAACAATAGATGGTGGGGGCTCTCAAAAGAGAGATTAGAGTAATGTCGATAGAGTTTAGCAAAGAAGTAGCATTAGAGAAAAATAGAAAGGAGGGGGAGTTGGTAGATAGGTTAGACGAGGCTATTGGTAGTGGCATTGCAACTGACATGCTAGAGGCGAGAATGGCATTAGACCATTTCTTCAATGCGAAACACGAAGTTGCATTGTCAGAGCTAAGGCGCGTGCTCTGAGAAACGAGGGAACCAAAGCTGTTCGATGGGCCCGCGTGGCAGAGGCGCAGCGTGGTAATAAAACCACGATTCGGACTTTGACAGACCGAGACGGGCACGAGCTGAGCGATTCCAAGAGGATGTGTGAGGCCTTTCGCCAACATTTTGCTCGGTTGTTCGGGGGAAGTGGCGGGTCAGAGATGGTGGCGGACTTCAGTCCCTACCTCGATGGCTTGCCGCAACTCGCGATGGCTCACGCTGGGCGCTGCGAAAGGCCAATTACTTCAGCCGAGATTCAGGATGCCATTGTAGGCTGCATGAGGCGCAAGTCACCCGGTTTGGATGGTCTGCCCTACGAGCTTTACGTAAATATGCCAGACTTGTTCTCCAATCTCCTCGAAGCCCTCTACTGCAACTGGCAGCAAAACGGGAGTATTCCCAGTTCTGTGAGCCGGGGCGTAGTGACGCTGATAAGGAAAGACGAGAACAAGAGGGACATATTAGACAATTTCAGGCCCATAACTCTGCTCAACACAGAGTTTAAGATTTTGGCCAGGGTGTTAGCGAAGAGGTTGGCACTTGTCGTCGGGCATTTGGTTGGGGAGGCGCAAACTTGCGCAATCCCAACCAGGTCCATACACGACAGCCTCCACCTAATGCGATACATCATAGAGAGGGTAGGGTGTAAACCTGGCTTCGGTGGGGCTCTGATCAATTTAGATCAATCGAAAGCATTCGATAGGGTCGACCATCGGTACCTGGAGGCTGTCCTCAAGGCGGCTGGCTTCGGCTCCGTCTTCAGAAGCTGGATCGCTGCAATGCACAGCGGCACCTGCTCGATGGTCAAAATTAATGGCCACCTCTCGGAACCGTTTCAGGTCTCCCGATCGGTCCGTCAAGGGTGCCCTCTCTCCTCCCTTCTGTACGTATTGACTCTCGAGCCTTTACTGCGGAAGCTTGAGCTGTTGCAGGGCATCCCGCTCGAACCGGGACGCGGAAAGGCTGTGTCGGCTTATGCGGACGAATTCACCGTGATGGTGTCGGACACCTCAGAAATCGAGGTGGTCGACAACTTATTGGAGGAATATGAAAGGTTGACGGGAGCAAAACTTAACCCGGAAAAGTCAGTAGGCTTGCAACTCGGCACCTGGAGAAGCAAGTCCATGCCGTCCAACAGCGTCGTTAGGCGCTTGACGGACGGACCGGTAAAGTTGCTAGGGGTTTGGTTCGGGCCAGACCTTCAGGTGGATAAGAATTGGGACGAGGTGACGGGCAGGGTAGTCAGTCTCACCCAGAAATGGGCTGGGATGAAGCTATCACTGAAAGGTCGGGCGGAGGTGGCGAACGCGTACATCGCGTCCGTCATCTACTACCGTCTGACTGTCGTCCCTTGCCCCCGTTCGCATCTCGCCATCTTGGAGCGGCTCCTCTTCAAATTATTGAGGAGAGGTCAGGTTCCGCTGGTGAGGCGGTTCATCTGCTACCAGCACCCTCTACGTGGAGGGCTGGGCATGCCGTGGCTAATGATGCGCAGGCACGCGCTGAGGCTGCGGCACCTCCAGATATTCTGCCTAAACGGTGAACAGGTGTGGTCGCCGTTTGTCAGACGGGCCTTTCCGCAGCTCGTTTCTTTGACTGAGTTGCAGTCCTGGGTCAAGAAGAGACCGAGACGGGGTGACTGGCATCTGGAATGTTGCCAGGCACTCACTGCCCTCTACCAGGCGGGCAATGCGATCAGTGGAACTTCCACTCTCGAGTTCTATAGAGGATTAGTGGTGGGCAAGTGCGACGACGCACTCGGAGAGGCTCTGGGAGTCAACGAAGTCGAACTAACCAGTCTGTACCGGAGGACTTTCGAGCCGGGGACGATGGATAATTTCCAAAAATCCCTCGCTTGGCAGTGCTACCGGGGGGGCACTGCCGGTTCGAGATAAACTCTACAGGCACGGAAGTGCTGTCAGACGGACCTGCTCGAGATGCGCGCAGAGCGACGAAACGGTTCTGCACGCACTCGTCCAGTGTCCGTGCATTACTGACTTGTGGAGTTATGTTGAACAGCTGTTGTCGCGTGTAGAACGGATCCGGCTATCGGCCGAGTCCATAGTGAAGATCGACCCGCCGCCTTCTTTTGGCCAGGAAGGGCAGGCAATTTTCCTCTGTCTGGTGGCAGTAGCGAAAGAGGTTGTATGGTGGACGAGGTTGAAAGGACTGAAGACAGACACTTTTCTCTTCGGCCAATCCCTCATCAACTTTTTCAAGTTTCACTTGGAAAGGAAGGTGAGGGTGGAGAGAGAAGTGCTTCTCCCCAGTACATTTGCTGAAAGGTGGGTGAATGTGGCGAGAATGGCCCGTGTGAGTGGGCCTACTCTGGTCATGCGGCTGTAGGTAGGTAAATTTGAAGAGGAGAGGGTTGCCCTTCTAGGGTGCTCTCGAAGCGTCGGGTCGTTCAGGACTGGTGGGGTACCTGAGCGAACCCTAGGTGGTCATCCCCCCCCCCCTATTGGGGAATTTTTTCTTGTAATTTTATTGTTACTTTATTGTTTCTTTGTTTATTCATATTGTTTACTCGATTTTTCTGTAAAACCCCACTGTCCCAGTCTTTTGTATTGTCCCCTATATGTCGGCCCTTGTGGCCAATAAATAAAATCATTATTATTATTATTATTATTATTATTTATTCAACCATATGCATCGACAATATATATATGTGTGTGTGTGTGTGTGTACTAGCGGTCACTCAGTCTTCGCCCCGGTCTGTACTGTGCTCAAATATACTCATAAGGCACCTATTAACATCTATCGTGACGTCCATTTTCCTTCAAATAAAAGATGCTAAACGATATTTAAATATTGCATAACATAATTTTTAATTTTTATTTACAACATCTAAATACAGAATTTAATAAAGATAATAAGAGAAAAATGTATTCTACGAAAATTATAAACATTTACGGAAATTCAGTATATACAATGTTTTTAGCTTTTTTCTTTTGAGTATATTTGACGAGGCTGTGGGGTCTTCCTAGTCTGGAATAACTTACATACAATTTACCATGTGAGAAACAACGTTCTGCCGGATAGTCTGTCAACCTGCAGTATTTGACCTTAGGACTTGATAATGGTCATTGGGTGAATGACTCTGACTGGGAATTGGAATCGTTTGAAATGAAAGGAGACATCTGTTGATATTAGCGTCATTCTTGGTATAAATAAATACTATGTCTCTCTTACCACATCCAGTGAGGATTTTGACTTCGATAATGTAAGTCCTTTGTTCAGTCACACCAGTACGCGTCCTATTGCACAATTGTGGCTGCCCCGTGTTTCTGAGAAGTATGATAACTGTGCCCTTCTTCAATTCAAGGCTTTGGTAGCATACCGGACAGTTACCGACTGTTAGGAAATTCAACGGAATAATGAACAGCTTTGTCTTCGTCAATAACTTTGTCGGTAAATGTAGGTCTGGCTACCCCCAGGGATCATTTGTGAGAGATATTTATTCATAGCATTCACTGTGGTGTTTTGGAGTGCAAGTATTGCTCTTTCATACAGCCACTACTCCTTGGAATGGTCAATTTCGAAATTGGGGAACACTTGATTAATTAAGCTATCAAAGCTTTCCACAACATGATGAAAGATCAAAACGTCCTTCAGTATCAAGCGATAATTTACCTTCATCATGTTTCAGAAACTTACGAGAAAACTCTACAAAAATGTTGTCACCGTGAAGTTGTGTCCGTATGCTGGTTCTTAAATTGAGTTTGGTGATGTGTGGTCATGACGATTTTAGTCAAGCTCGAACTTGAGTGGCGTGAATCCTCTTTTGATATCACAGGTAAACTTTATCGGAGGTCTCCTGATAAAACAACAGTGATTCCTCCCATGGTTGTTGTGATGTTCCAGATATCTTTCAGGGTTCTGTCCAAGGCCCCCTGTGCGTGTCTATGTACCATAGTGCATTCATCCAAAGAAATTACCACCCATTTTTGTAATTTGGGCATCTCTTGAATCCTTCTTTTTATGACACACGTACATTTCATTTAAAATGATGTCTAAATCCAATTTGAAAGCTGAATGACCTACCCGGCCCCCAGGTAAAAGTGTAATGACAGTTCCAGCTGAAACAACCGTTGTAGCTATGTGTTTAGTCTTGCCGAATTGTAGACGACGATAGGTTTATCAGGAATGTGTACCAGTTCCACCCGGGGCATCAATAAACATTAGGCCACCATTCTATTGCGTAATTGACTCGAGTATAATGTTATATACTGCTTTTTGATCATCTAGTAGCTTTGACTCGCTTTCGTTAACATGGGAGATGAGGTCCTCTACGTTGTATGAAGTTTCTCGCAAAATGTCACTCCTTATCCATAAAATAAGTTCTATCGATGCGAGGAAGGCCTAATAAATGCAGAATATGTCCATCTATTTCCGAAAGTTTTACTTCCATATCGATCAAAGCTGTATTATAATGTTCATCTGAAGAAGTTACTTCTATGTCAGGGTTTCTCAATTGCACTTGATAGGTGTCACAAACAGCACCGTTCACTTGAAGAAGTTCATCAAAGCCTTAAAGCGCCTCTAACTTAATTAAACAAGCATTCCCAAGTGGAAACATTCGCGTTGTCCTGGGTGTATAGTGTAAACTCTACCTAGTGTTGCTGCTTTACAAATTTCAGGTTGGTTTTCTACTGCTCTTCCTTGTTTTGGCCGATTCTATTTTCCACTCTACTTATCAAAGGTATAGTAGGATGGTATTTGTCCATATAGAGTCTATGCAAAGCTGTCAGTTCTACGAAGTTAAGAAAATTGCTAGCAAAGTTATCTTCCATGGTGCTATCGTTGGTTGGGCAGTATTGTTGGCTGTAAAACACTCGTCCATTTGTAAAATGAATTAGGAATCTCCAAACGACTGAATTAGGAATCTCCAAATACGCCAGAATGCTTCGTTATTTGACGTTGAAAGCTGGACACCCCGTCGGACATATTTCGTTGCTGTAGCGCAAACACGGCAGCATCGGGACCATTTTTGACATTTCTGCACAGATACTTCATAGGTTCTCCTTTGTCCCATTCTGTATTCGGTGAAAACGATAATTGTTTCTACTTTTGGCAGAAGGCCAGCAATAACCCAGTACATTACTTGTACTTTATTTTATCGACCCCGTAAGGATGGAAGGCAAAGTTAACCTCGGTGGGATTTGAACTCAGACCATAAGGGGCCGTAACTCTTTGCTGCAAAACTAGGAACAATAATTTTCTTCGCGACCCTCATCGGATGCTTTTCTATAAATTTAAACGGCTGAGCGGTGCTTATCTGTAACTCCGAGGTAACTATAAAGAGTCGTTAAAGTGTGTCGAAAGTCAGAACTATCGAAAACAGGAAAAAAAAACCTGGAAAAGAAAAAAATTCCCACTGAAGAAATTTCCGAGGCTGGGAAAATCTAAGGATCCTTCCCTTGTCGCCACATACTGCTGATATATCGGCCATATTGGAAGTTGGACACCTCGTCGGGCATATTTCGTTGTTATAGTGCAAACATAGCAGCATATGAACCCTTGTTTGATGTACCTGTACACACACATTATAGGTTCTCCTCTTCCCCTTGTCTCCCTCAATCCATTTTCGGATAGTCAGATTAGTTGAAAACACGAAAAGACCTAGGGAAAAAATGTTCTTCGTGATTCCTAGCGGGTGTCTTTTAATTTAAACGGCTGGGATATATTTACCTGTGATTCCGAGGTTCTCTCTCCCTCCCCGCTTCCGTATATTCACGTATAAGCGCTCACACGTATGTTCACGTGCTCACATGCTTATACATATGTACTTATCTATAAAATGCTTACATTAACACATATACACATACTCTCGCACATACATGTGAATACACACAAATAAATGTATATACTAACAATATACACATATAAAAATATACAGGCCTCTACAAGCACAGGGGTTGATATAATCAATCATACACACGTTTGACGATGTACTAACTCCCGCGCATGCACATTTGTGAGTTGCAGTAAAAACGTTGCAATTCAGGAACTATAGAAATTATGATGATTATCACTACCACTGCCAACATTATCACTACCACTGCCAACATTATCACTACCATTGCCAACATTATCACTACCACTGCCAACATTATCACTACCACTGCCAGCAACATTATCACTACGACTGCCAACATTATCACTACCTCTGCCAACATTATCACTACCACTGCCAACATTATCACTACCACTGCCAACATTATCACTACCACTGCCAACATTAACACTACCACTGCCAGCAACATTATCACTACCACTGCCAGCAACATTATCACTACAACTGCCAACATTATCACTACCACTGCCAACATTATCACTACCACTGCCAGCAACATTATCACTACGACTGCCAACATTATCACTACCTCTGCCAACATTATCACTACCTCTGCCAACATTATCACTGCCACTGCCAGCAACATTATCACTAGCACTGCCAACAATATCACTACCACTGCCAGCAACGTTATCACTACCACTGCCAACAATATCACTACCACTGCCAACAATACCACTACCACTGGCACCAACGTCATCACTACCACTGCCAACAATACCACTACCACTGCCAGCAACATTATCACTACCACTGCCAACATTATCACTACCACTGCCAACAATATCACCACCAGTGCCAACATTATCACTACCAATGCCAACAACATTATCACTACCACTGCCAACAATACCACTAACACTGCCAGCAACATTATCACTACCACTGCCAACAATATCACTACCACTGAAAACATTATCACTACCACTGCCAGCAACATTATCACTACCACTGCCAACATTATCACTACCACTGCCAACAATATCACTACCACTGCCAGCATTATCACTACCACTGCCACCAACATTATCACTACCACGGCCAGCAACATTATCACTACCACTGCCACCAACATAATCACTAACACTGCCAACAATATCACAACCACTGCCAACATTATCACTACCACTGCCACCAACATTATCACTAACACTGCCAACAATATCACTACCACTGCCAACATTATCACTACCACTGCCAACAATATCACTACCACTGCCACCAACATTATCACTACCACTGCCAACATTATCACTACCACTGCCAGCAACATTATCACTACCACTGCCAGCATTATCACTACCACTGCCAGCAACATTATCACTACCTCTGCCAACAATATCACTACCACTGCCAGCATTATCACTATCACTGCCAGCAACATTATCACTACCACTGCCAGCATTATCACTACCACTGCCAGCAACATTATCACTACCTCTGCCAACAATATCACTACCACTGCCAGCATTATCACTATCACTGCCAGCAACATTATCACTACCACTGCCAGCAACATTATCACTACCACTGCCACCAACATTATCACTACCACTGCCAGCAACATTATCACTACCAATGCCACCAACATTATCACTACCACTGCCACCAACATTATCACTACCACTGCCACCAACATTATCACTACCACTTCCACCAACATTATCACTACCAGTGCCAGCAACATTATCACTACCACTGCCAGCAACATTATCACTACCACTGCCAGCAACATTATCACTACCACTGCCAAAATTAACACTACCACTGCCACCAACATTATCACTACCACTGCCAGCAACATTATCACTACCGCTGCCACCAACATTATCACTACCGCTGCCACCAACATTATCACTACCACTGCCAGCAACATTATCACTACCACTGCCAACATTATCACTACCACTGCCAGCAACATTATCACTAACACTGCCACCAACATTATCACTACCACTGCCACCAACTTTATCACTACCTCTGCCAGAGACATTATCACTACCACTGCCACCAACATTATCACTGCCACTACCCACCAACATTATCACTACCACTGCCAACATTAACACTACCACTGCCACCAACATTATCAATACATCTGCCAGCAACATTATCACTACCACTGCCACCAACATTATCACTACCACTGCCAGCAACATTATCACTACCACTGCCACCAACATTATCACTACCACTGCCAGAAACATTATCACTACCACTGCCACTAACATTATCACTACCACTGCCAAAATTATCACTACAACTGCCACCAACATTATCACTACCTCTGCCAGCAACATTATCACTACCACTGCCACCAACATTATCACTACCACTGCCACAAACATTATCACTACCACTGCCACCAACATTATCACTAGCACTGCCACCAACATTATCACTACCACTGCCACCAACATTACCACTACCTAGGCCAGCAACATTATCACTACCACTACCACTAACATTATCACTACCACTGCCACGAACATTATCACTACCACGGCCAGCAGCATTATCACTACCACTGCCACCAACGTTAACACTACCACTGCCAGCAACATTATCACTACCACTGCCAACAATATCACTACCACTGCCACCAACATTATCACTACCACTGCCACCAACATCATCACTACCACTGCCAACAATATCACTACCACTGCCAGCAACATTATCGCTACCACTGCCAGCAGCATTATCACTACCACTGCCACCAACATTATCACTACCACTGCCACCAACATTATCACTACCACTGCCAGCAACATTATCACTACCACTGCCAACAATATCACTACCACTGCCACCAACATTATCACTACCACTGCCACCAACATCATCACTACCACTGCCAACAATATCACAACCACTGCCAACATTATCACTACCACTGCCATCAACATTATCACTAACACTGCCAACAATATCACTACCACTGCCAACATTATCACTACCACTGCCAACAATATCACTACCACTGCCACCAACATTATCACTACCACTGCCAACATTATCACTACCACTGCCAGCAACATTATCACTACCACTGCCAGCATTATCACTACCACTGCCAGCAACATTATCACTACCTCTGCCAACAATATCACTACCACTGCCAGGATTATCACTATCACTGCCAGCAACATTACCACTACCACTGCCAGCATTATCACTACCATTGCCAGCAACATTATCACTACCTCTGCCAACAATATCACTACCACTGCCAGCATTATCACTATCACTGCCAGCAACATTATCACTACCACTGCCAGCAACATTATCACTACCACTGCCACCAACATTATCACTACCACTGCCAGCAACATTATCACTACCACTAACATTATCACTACCACTGCCACCAACATTATCACTACCACTGCCACCAACATTATCACTACCACTAACATTATCACTACCAGTGCCAGCAACATTATCACTACCACTGCCAGCAACATTATCACTACCACTGCCAGCAACATTATCACTACCACTGCCAGCAACATTATCACTACCACTGCCAAAATTAACACTACCACTGCCACCAACATTATCACTACCACTGCCAGCAACATTTTCACTACCGCTGCCACCAACATTATCACTACCGCTGCCACCAACATTATCACTACCACTGCCAGCAACATTATCACTACCACTGCCAACATTATCACTACCACTGCTAGCAACATTATCACTAACACTGCCACCAACATTATCACTACCACTGCCACCAACATTATCACTACCTCTGCCAGAGACATTATCACTACCACTGCCACCAACATTATCACTGCCACTGCCAACATTAACACTACCACTGCCACCAACATTATCACTACATCTGCCAGCAACATTATCGCTACCTCTGCCAACAACATTATCACTACCACTGCCAGCAACATTATCACTACCACTGCCACCAACATTATCACTACCACTGCCAGAAACATTATCACTACCACTGCCACTAACATTAACACTACCACTGCCAAAATTATCACTACAACTGCCACCAACAATATCACTACCTCTGCCAGCAACATTATCACTACCACTGCCACCAACATTATCACTACCACTGCCACAAACATTATCACTACCACTGCCACCAACATTATCACTAGCACTGCCACCAACATTATCACTACCACTGCCACCAACATTACCACTACCTAGGCCAGCAACATTATCACTACCACGGCCACCAACATTATCACTACCACTAACATTATCACTACCACTGCCACGAACATTATCACTACCACTGCCAGCAGCATTATCACTACCACTGCCACCAACATTAACACTACCACTGCCAGCAACATTATCACTACCACTGCCAACAATATCACTACCACTGCCACCAACATTATCACTACCACTGCCACCAACATCATCACTACCACTGCCAACAATATCACTACCACTGCCAGCAACATTATCACTACCACTGCCACCAACATTATCACTACCACTGCCACCAACATCATCACTACCACTGCCAACAATATCACTACCACTGCCAGCAGCATTATCACTACCACTGCCACCAACATTATCTCTACCACTGCCACCAACATTATCACTACCACTGCCAGCAACATTATCACTACCACTGCCAACAATATCACTACCACTGCCAGCAACATTATCACTACCACTGCCACCAACATTATCACTACCACTGCCATCAATATTATCACTACCACTGCCACCAACATCATCACTACCACTGCCAACATTATCACTACCACTGCCAGTAACCTTATCACTAAGACTGCCACCAAAATTATCACTACCACTGCCAACAATATCACTGCCACCAACATCATCACTACCACTGCCAACAATATCACTACCACTGCCACCAACATTATCACTACCACTGCCACCAACATTATCACTACCACTTCCACCAACATTATCACTACCACTGCCAGCAACATTATCACTACCACTGCCAACAATATCACCACCACTGCCACCAACATTATCACTACCACTGCCAGCAACATTATCACTACCACTGCCACCAACCTTATCACTACCACTGCCACCAAAATTATCACTACCACTGCCAACAATATCACTGCCACCAACATCATCACTACCACTGCCAACATTATCACTACCACTGCCAGCAACATTATCACTACCACTGCCAACATTATCACTACCACTGCTAGCAACATTATCACTAACACTGCCACCAACATTATCACTACCACTGCCACCAACATTATCACTACCTCTGCCAGAGACATTATCACTACCACTGCCACCAACATTATCACTGCCACTGCCACCAACATTATCACTACCACTGCCAACATTAACACTACCACTGCCACCAACATTATCACTACATCTGCCAGCAACATTATCACTACCTCTGCCAACAATATTATCACTACCACTGCCAGCAACATTATCACTACCACTGCCACCAACATTATCACTACCACTGCCAGAAACATTATCACTACCACTGCCACTAACATTATCACTACCACTGCCAAAATTATCACTACAACTGCCACCAACATTATCACTACCTCTGCCAGCAACATTATCACTACCACTGCCACCAACATTATCACTACAACTGCCACAAACATTATCACTACCACTGCCACCAACATTATCACTAGCACTGCCACCAACATTATCACTACCACTGCCACCAACATTACCACTACCTAGGCCAGCAACATTATCACTACCACGGCCACCAACATTATCACTACCACTAACATTATCACTACGACTGCCACGAACATTATCACTACCACTGCCAGCAGCATTATCACTACCACTGCCACCAACATTAACACTACCACTGCCAGCAGCATTATCACTACCACTGCCAACAATATCACTACCACTGCCACCAACATTATCACTACCACTGCCACCAACATCATCACTACCACTACCAACAATATCACTACCACTGCCAGCAACATTATCACTACCACTGCCACCAACATTATCACTACCACTGCCACCAACATCATCACTACCACTGCCAACAATATCACTACCACTGCCAGCAGCATTATCACTACCACTGCCACCAACATTATCTCTACCACTGCCACCAACATTATCACTACCACTGCCAGCAACATTATCACTACCACTGCCAACAATATCACTACCACTGCCAGCAACATTATCACTACCACTGCCACCAACATTATCACTACCACTGCCATCAATATTATCACTACCACTGCCACCAACATCAACACTACCACTGCCAACATTATCACTACCACTGCCAGTAACCTTATCACTACCACTGCCACCAAAATTATCACTACCACTGCCAACAATATCACTGCCACCAACATCATCACTACCACTGCCAACAATATCACTACCACTGCCACCAACATTATCAATACCACTGCCAACAACATTATCACTACCACTTCCACCAACATTATCACTACCACTGCCAGCAACATTATCACTACCACTGCCAACAATATCACCACCACTGCCACCAACATTATCACTACCACTGCCAGCAACATTATCACTACCACTGCCACCAACCTTATCACTACCACTGCCACCAAAATTATCACTACAACTGCCAACAATATCACTGCCACCAACATCATCACTACCACTGCCAACATTAACACTACCACTGCTAGCGACATTATCACTACGATTGCCACCAACATTATCACTACCACTGCCACCAACATTATCAATACCACTGCCACCAACATTATCACTACCACTGCCAACATTATCACTACCACTGCCAGCAACATTATCACTACCACTGTTACCAACATTATCACTACCACTGCCACCAACATTATCACTACCACTGCTAGCAACATAATCACTACCACTGCAAGCAACATTATCACTACCACTGCCAACAATATCACTACCACTGCCACCAACATTATCACTACCACTGCCAACATTATCACTACCACTGCCAGCAACATTATCACTACCACTGCCACCAACATTATCACTACCACTGCCACCAACATTATCACTACCACTGCCACCAACATCATCACTACCACTGCCCACAATATCACTACCACTGGCACCAACATCATCACTACGACTGCCAACAATATCACTACCACTGCCACCAACATTATCACTACCACTGCCACCAACATTATCACTACCACTGCCAGCAACATTATCACTACCACTGCCAACAATATCACTACCACTGCCAGCAACATTATCACTACCACTGCCACCAACATTATCACTACCACTGCCAACATTATCACTACCACTGCCACCAACATCATCACTACCACTTCCCACAATATCACTACCACTGGCACCAACATCATCACTACCACTGCCCACAATATCACTACCACTGCCACCAACATTATCACTACTACTGCCACCAACATAATCACTACCACTGCCAACAATATCACTACCCCTGCCACCAACATTATCACTACCACTGCCACCAACATCATCACTACCACTGCCAACAATATCACTACCACTGCCAGCAACATTATCACTACCACTGCCACCAACATTATCACTACCACTGCCACCAACATTATCACTACCACTGCCACCAACATCATCACTACCACTGCCAACAATATCACTACCACTGGCACCAACATCATCACTACCACTGCCAACAATATCACTACCACTGCCACCAACATTATCACTACCACTGCCACCAACATTATCACTACCACTGCCATCAATATTATCACTACCACTGCCACCAACATCATCACTACCACTGCCAACATTATCACTACCACTGCCAACATCATCACTACCACTGCCAACAATATCACTACCACTTCCACCAACATTATCACTACCACTGCCAGCAACATTATCACTACCACTGCCAGCAACATTATCACTACCACTGCCAGCAACATTATCACTACCACTGCCAACAATATTACCACCACTGCCACCAACATTATCACTACCACTGCCACCAACATTATCAATGCCACTGCCATCAATATTATCACTACCACTGCCACCAACATCATCACTACCACTGCCAACATTATCACTACCACTGCCAACATCATCACTACCACTGCCAACAATATCACTACCACTTCCACCAACATTATCACTACCACTGCCAGCAACATTATCACTACCACTGCCAGCAACATTATCACTACCACTGCCAGCAACATTATCACTACCACTGCCAACAATATTACCACCACTGCCACCAACATTATCACTACCACTGCCACCAACATTATCACTACCACTGCCACCAACATCATCACTACCACTGCCAACAATATCACTACCACTGCCAGCAACATTATCACTACCACTGCCACCAACATTATCACTACCACTGCCACCAACATTATCACTACCACTGCCACCAACATTATCACTACCACTGCCACCAACATTATCACTACCACTGCCACCAACATTATCACTACCACTGCCAACATTAACACTACCACTGCCAGCAACATTATCACTACGATTGTCACCAACATTATCATTACCACTGCCACCAACATTATCACTACCACTGCCACCAACATTATCACTACCACTGCCACCAACATTATCACTACCACTGCCAACATTATCACTACCACTGCCAGCAACATTATCACTACCACTGCCACCAACATTATCACTACCACTGCCACTGCAAGCAACATTATCACTACCACTGACACCAACATTATCACTACCACTGCCAGCAACCTTATCACTACCACTGCCACTAACATTATCACTACCACTGCCAACAATATCACTGCCACCAACATCATCACTACCACTGCCAACAATATCACTACCACTGCCAGCAACATTATCACTACCACTGCCACCAACGTTATCACTACCACTTCCACCAACATTATCACTACCACTGCCAGCAACATTATCACTACCACTGCCAACAATATCACCACCACTGCCACCAACATTATCACTACCACTGCCACCAACATCATCACTACCACTGCCAACAATATCACTACCACTGCCAGCAACATTATCACTACCACTGCCACCAACATTATCACTACCACTGCCACCAACATTATCACTACCACTTCCACCAATATTATCACTACCACTGCCAGCGACATTATCAATACGATTGCCACCAACATTATCACTACCACTGCCACCAACATTATCAATACCACTGCCACCAACATTATCACTACCACTGCCACCAACATTATCACTACCACTAACATTATCACTACCACTGCCAACATTATCACTACCACTGCCACCAACATTATCACTACCACTGCCACCAACATTATCACTACCACTGCCACCAACATTATCATTACCACTGCAAGCAACATTATCACTACCACTGCCAACAATATCACTACCACTGCCACCAACATTATCACTACCACTACCAACATTATCACTACCACTGCCAGCAACATTATCACTACCACTGCCACCAACATCATCACTACCACTGCCAACAATATCACTACCACTGGCACCAACATCATCACTACCACTGCCAACAATATCAGTACCACTGCCACCAACATTATCACTACCACTGCCACCAACATTATCACTACCACTGCCACCAATATTATCACTACCACTAACATCATCACTACCACTGCCAACATTATCAGTAACACTGCCAGCAACATTATCACTACCACTGCCACCAACATTATCACTACCACTGCCAGCAACATTTTCACTACCACTGCCAGCAACATAATCACTACCACTGCCAACAATATCACTACCACTGCCACCAACATCATCACTACCACTGCCAACAATATCACTACCACTGGCACCAACATCATCACTACCACTGCCAACAATATCACTACCACTGCCACCAACATTATCACTACCACTGCCACCAACATCATCACTACCACTGCCAACAATATCACTACCACTGCCACCAACATTATCACTACCACTGCCACCAATATTATCACTACCACTGCCACCAACATCATCACTACCACTGCCAACATTATCACTACCACTGCCATCACCATTATCACTACCACTGCCAACAATATCACTACCAATGCCAGCAACATTATCACTACGACTGCCACTAACATTATCACTACCACTGACACCAACATTATCACTACCACCAACATTATCACTACCACTGCCAGCAACATTATCACTACCACTGCCAACATTATCACTACCACTGCCAGCAACATTATCACTACCACTGCCACCAACATTATCACTACCACTGCCACCAACATTATCACTACCACTGCCACCAACATTATCACTACCACTGCCACCAAAATTATCACTACCACTGCTACCAATATTATCATTAGCAGTGCCAGCAACATTATCACTACCACTGCCAGCTACATTATCACTACCACTGCCACCAACATTATCACTACCACTGACAGCAGCATTATCACTACCACTGCCACCAACATTATCACTACCACTAACATTATCACTACCACTGCCAGCAACATTATCACTACCACTGCCAACAATATCACTACCACTGCCACCAACATTATCACTACCACTGCCACCAACATCATCACTACCACTGCCAACAATATCACTACCACTGCCAGCAACATTATCACTACCACTGCCACCAACATTATCACTACCACTGCCACCAACATCATCACTACCACTGCCAACAATATCACTACCACTGCCAGCAACATTATCACTACCACTGCCACCAACATTATCACTACCACTGCCACCAACATCATCACTACCACTGCCAACATTATCACTACCACTGCCAGCAACCTTATCACTACCACTGCCACCAACATTATCACTACCACTGCCAACAATATCACTGCCACCAACATCATCACTACCACTGCCAACAATATCACTACCACTGCCAGCAACATTATCACTACCACTGCCACCAACATTATCACTACCACTTCCACCAACATTATCACTACCACTGCCAGCAACATTATCACTACCACTGCCAACAATATCACCACCACTGCCACCAACATTATCACTACCACTGCCACCAACATCATCAGTACCACTGCCAACAATATCACTACCACTGCCAGCAACATTATCACTACCACTGCCACCAACATTATCACTACCACTGCCACCAACATTATCACTACCACTGCCAACATTAACACTACCACTGCCAACATTAACACTACCACTGCCAGCGACATTATCACTACGATTGCCACCAACATTATCACTACCACTGCCACCAACATTATCAATACCACTGCCACCAACATTATCACTACCACTGCCACCAACATTATCACTACCACTGCCACCAACATTATCACTACCACTGCCAACATTATCACTACCACTACCAGCAACATTATCACTACCACTGCCACCAACATTATCACTACCAGTGCCACCAACATTATCACTACCACTGCCAACATTATCACTACCACTGCCAGCAACATTATCACTACCACTGCCACCAACATTATCACTACCACTGCCACCAACATTATCACTACCACTGCAAGCAACATTATCACTACCACTGCCACCAACATTATCACTACCACTGCCAACATTATCACTACCACTGCCAGCAACATTATCACTACCACTGCCACCAACATTATCACTACCACTGCCACCAACATTATCACTACCACTGCCAACAATATCACTACCACTGGCACCAACATCATCACTACCACTGCCAACAATATCACTACCACTGCCACCAACATTATCACTACCACTGCCACCAACATTATCACTACCACTGCCACCAATATTATCACTACCACTGCCACCAACATCATCACTACCACTGCCAACATTATCACTAACACTGCCAGCAACATTATCACTACCACTGCCACCAACATTATCACTACCACTGCCAACAATATCACTACCACTGCCAACAATATCACTACCACTGCCACCAACATTATCACTACCACTGCCAACATTATCACTACCACTTCCACCAACATCATCACTACCACTGCCAACAATATCACTACCACTGCCACCAACATTATCACTACCACTGCCACCAAAATTATCACTACCACTGCCAACAATATCACTGCCACCAACATCATCACTACCACTGCCAACAATATCACTACCAATGCCAGCAACATTATCACTACCACTGCCACCAACATTATCACTACCACCAACATTATCACTACCACTGCCAGCAACATTATCACTACCACTGCCAACATTATCACTACCACTGCCAGCAACATTATCACTACCACTGCCACCAACATTATCACTACCACTGCCACCAACATTATCACTACCACTGCTAGCAACATTATCACTACCACTGCCAGCAACATTATCACTACCACTGCCAGCAACATTATCACTACCACTGCCACCAAAATTATCACTACCACTGCCACCAAAATTATCACTACCACTGCTACCAATATTATCATTACCAGTGCCAGCAACATTATCACTACCACTGCCAGCTACATTATCACTACCACTGCCACCAACATTATCACTACCACTGACAGCAGCATTATCACTACCACTGCCACCAACATTATCACTACCACTAACATTATCACTACCACTGCCAGCAACATTATCACTACCAACAATATCACTACCACTGCCACCAACATTATCACTACCACTGCCACCAACATTATCACTACCACTGCCAACAATATCAATACCACTGCCACCAACATTATCACTACCACTGCCACCAACATTATCACTACCACTGCCACCAACATTATCACTACCACTGCCAACAATATCACTACCACTGCCAGCAACATTATCACTACCACTAACATTATCACTACCACTGCCAGCAACATTATCACTACCACTGCCACCAACATTATCACTACCACTGCCACCAACATCATCACTACCATTGCCAACAATATCACTACCACTGCCAGCAACATTATCACTACCACTGCCACCAACATTATCACTACCACTGCCACCAACATTTTCACTACCACTGCCAGCAACATTATCACTACCACTGCCAACAATATCACTACCACTGCCACCAACATTATCACTACCACTGCCAACATTATCACTACCACTGCCACCAACATCATCACTACCACTGCCAACAATATCACTACCACTGCCACCAACATTATCACTACCACTGCCACCAATATTATCACTACCACTGCCACCAACATCATCACTACCACTGCCAACATTATCACTACCACTGCCAGCAACATTATCACTACCACTGCCACCAAAATTATCACTACCACTGCCAACAATATCACTACCACTGCCACCAACATTTTCACTACCACTGCCAGCAACATTATCACTACCACTGCCAACAATATCACTACCACTAACATTATCACTACCACTGCCAACATTATCACTACCACTGCCAGCAACATTATCAGTACCACTGCTACCAATATTATCACTACCAGTGCCAGCAACATTATCACTACCACTGCCACCAACATTATCAGTACCACTGCTACCAATATTATCATTACCAGTGCCAGCAACATTATCACTACCCCTGCCAGCAACATTATCACTACCAGTGCCAGCAACATTATCACTACCACTGCCACCAACATTATCACTACCAGTGCCAGCAACATTATCACTACCACTGCCACCAACATTATCACTACCCCTGCCACCAACATTATCACTACCACTGCCACCAATATTATCACTACCACTGCCACCAACATTATCATTACTTGTGCCAGCAACATTATCACTACCACTACCACCAACATTATCATTACTTGTGCCACCAACATTATCACTACCACTGCCAGCTACATTATCACTACCACTAACATTATCACTACCACTGCCAGCTACATTATCACTACCACTGCCACCAACATTATCACTACCACTGCCAGCAGCATTATCACTACCACTGCCACCAACATTATCACTACCACTGCCACCAACATTATCACTACCACTGCCAACATTATCACTACCAGTGCCAGCAGCATTATCACTACCACTAACATTAACACTACCACCAACATTATCACTACCACTGCCAGCAACATTATCACTACCACTGCCACCAACATTATCACTACCAGTGCCAGCAACATTATCACTACCACTGCCAGCAACATTATCACTACCAGTGCCAGCAACATTATCACTATCACTGCCACCAACATTATCACTACCAGTGCCAGCAACATTATCACTATCACTGCCACCAACATTATCACTACCAGTGCCAGCAACATTATCACTACCACTGCCACCAACATTATCGCTACCAGTGCCACCAACATTATCACTACCACTGCCAGCTACATTATCACTACCACTGCCTGCAACATTATCACTACCACTGCCAACATTATCACTATCACTGCCAGCAACATTATCACTACCAATGCCAGCTGCATTATCACTACCACTGCCATCAACATTATCACTACGACTGCCAACATTATCACTACCACTGCTAGCAACATTATCAGTCACACTGCTACCAATATTATCACTACCAGTGCCAGCAACATTATCACTACCACTGCCACCAACATTATCAGTACCACTGCTACCAATATTATCATTACCAGTGCCAGCAACATTATCACTACCCCTGCCAGCAACATTATCACTACATGTGCCAGCAACATTATCACTACCAGTGCCAGCAACATTATCACTACCAGTGCCAGCAACATTATCACTACCACTGCCACCAACATTATCACTACCACTAACATTATCACTACCACTGGCAGCTACATTATCACTACCACTAACATTATCACTACCACTGCCAGCAGCATTATCACTACCACTAACATTATCACTACCACTGCCACCAACATTATCACTACCACTGCCACCAACATTATCACTACCACTGCCAACATTATCACTACCAGTGCCAGCAGCATTATCACTACCACTACCACCAACATTAACACTAGCACCAACATTATCACTACCACTACCACCAACATTAACACTAGCACCAACATTATCACTACCACTGCCAGCAACATTATCACTACCACTGCCAGCAACATTATCACTACCAGTGCCAGCAACATTATCACTACCACTGCCAGCAACATTATCACTACCACTGCCACCAACATTATCACTACCAGTGCCAGCAACATTATCACTACCACTGCCAGCAACATTATCACTATCACTGCCACCAACATTATCACTACCAGTGCCAGCAACATTATCACTACCACTGCCACCAACATTTTCACTACCACTGCCACCAACATTATCACTACTACTGCCACCAACATTATGACTACCACTTCCACCAACATTATCACTACCAGTGCCACCAACATTATCACTACCACTGCCACCAACATTATCACTACCACTGCCACCAACATTATCACTACCACTGCCAGCAGCATTATCACTACCAATGCCAGCTACATTATCACTACCACTGCCACCAACATTATCACTACCACTGCCAGCAACATTATCACTACCACTGCCACCAACATTATCATTAATTGTGCCAGCACTATACACGATCGTATGAAATGGTATTGGTCAAAGTAAGACTAAAATAGATGATACTTACTCATTGTGTCACACAATTGGATTGAACCCGAACACACGTGATTGCGAAGCCAGCGATTTAACCTCAAATCCACACCTGTGCTTACAGCTGATGAAGGGGTTCTTCTCTTGTTTCGTCTATATTACCATCTTAAAATTTGTTTACAGTAACCACACAGCTCGCTTCGTTTCTTGTAATTTTGTGTGTACATGTATATATATATATATATATATATATAATAACTAGAAATTGATTAACAAAAATAAACATGAATAATCACAGGAGATAATTTTTACAAGTGTGTAAGCACACATAGCTAGGTAGGTAACTAAATAAAGTTAACCAGAACTTCAAAAATAGATACTTTATAATATGATTAATCTTCCATTAAAGAAATATATTTCACCAATTAATCGAATGGTAAACCATGGAGGCCGGTACTTGGATTTTCAACAAGTAAGAACGCTGTTTCTAGTTGTCGATAACCCTATTCACGCCACTGTGACGAATCTGGTATGATGTGTTTATTTCTATTAGATACAGCACGTGTTGCTGGCCAGTCGCTGATTTGAACTTGAAGTGTAAACATAGATCGCTGGACTTCTTCCTTGTTGAAAATCCAAGCACCGGCCTCCATGGTTTACCATTCGATTAATTGGTGAAATATATTTCTTTAATGGAATATATATAGGGAAGATTAATCATATTATAAGGTATCTATTTTTGAAGTTCTGGTTAACTTTATTTAGTTACCTACCTAGCTATGTGTGCTTACACACTTGTAAAAATTATCTCCTGTGATTATTCATGTTTATTTATATGTTAATCAATTTCTAGTTATTATAAAATGCTCGGACCTATTCGTTAGAATCTTTGAGCTTATTTTACGGGTGATATGGCGCATGTCTTTCTGGCATGACACCCATAATTTTGATTATCTTAATTTTGGATATAGATATATATATATATATATATATATATATATATATATATATAAGGCGGTGGAACTGGAGGGCAGGGCACCCGTCCCAATAATTATATTTTTCTCCCCAAACTAGCAAAATACACATCCATTTGTATATGCGATACAATTTATGTGCATGTTATGTAGAGAGGGATGGAAGATATAGATATAGATAAAGAGATAGGGAGAGGAATAGAGTTCTGTGTAGTATATATAGAGAGGGGGGTTGGGAGAGAGTGTTGTATGGCTGATGTAGAGAGGGGAGAGTTTGGGGTTACTTGATATAGAGAGGAGGATTGGGGAGAGAGTGCTGTATGCTTGATGAAGAGAAGGGAAGAGGTTGGCGGCAATAACTAAAGAGGATTGATAGAGATACGTATTGATAGGTATAAATTTCTATTTATTTGCCACCAGGGCATTAAAGATTGGTACAAATACAAAGGGGGGAGTTTACATACATTTAAAAAGACGTGTAAGAAACATATAACAAATTAAATTTAACAATCAATGTCCTCAATAGGAAGGGGGCGTTAACGTGGGTCGCACACACCCCGAAAATATGTGCAACCCTCCTCTTCAGGAGCACAAAGAGCGGGTGCTCCCTTCCTCTCCTCCTTCTTCTCTTTCACCTACAGGCTGATATAGAGAGAAGGCCCATTAACTCGGGCCATTCTCGCCACTTTCACCCACCTTTCATAAAACTTGCTGGGGTAGAGCACCTCTCTCTCCATCCTGATCCTTCTTCTAAAATGTTACTTGAAAAAAGGCACCAGTTGTTGGCCGGAGAGAAAGGTGTCTGACCTCAGCCCTTTCAACCTCGTCCACCATACAACCTCTTTCGCCATAGCTATCACACAGAGGAAAACCGCCTCTCCTTCGTTTTTGAAAGGGGCAGGCGGTTTGATCGTGACAATGTACTCGGTGGTCAACCGGATTGGTCCCACCCGCGACAATAGTCGTTCCACATAGCCACATAGCCCCACAGGTCTGCAACGCCCGGGCAGTGTACGAATGCGTGTGCGACGGTTTCCTCGTCACGCACGCATCTCAGACAGATCTTCTTCGAGGTCTCCCTACCCGGGCGCCCGTGTCTGTAGAGCTTGTCCCGAACGGGTAGAGCTCCTCGGTAACATTGCCAAGCCAGGGACTTTTGGAAGTTGTCCATCGGTCCCGGACCAAACGTCCTAGCGAACAGACTCGCTAGCTCGTCTTCGTCCATGCCCAGAGCCTCTCCGAGAGCGTCGTCGCACTTACTGCGCACCAACCCTCTATAGAATGTTGAGGTTGAGTCTCCACTGATTGCCGGAACCGCTTGCCAGAGGGCCGTGAGTGCCTGGGCACATTCAATGTGCCAGTCGCCCACTTTTCTCGTTCTTTGCTTGACCCAGGATTGCAGCTCGGTGAGTGAGACGAGTCTCGTAAAGGCTCGCCTCACAAACAGGGCCCACACCGGCTGACCGGTGAGGAATACCTGGAGGTGCCGTAGCCTTAATGCGTGTCTACACATCGTCAGCCACGGCATCCCCAGCCCTCCGTTCGAAGGGTGTTGACAGCAGATGGATCTTCTCACCAAAGGAGGCCGCTTCTTCCAAAGGAATCGGAAGAGCGCGCGCTCCATTTGGCGAGTGTTTTCTCTGGGCAAGGCACGACGGTCAAGCGGTAGTAGATGACGGACGCTATATAAGCGTTCACCACTTCCGCTCGACCTTTCAGGGATAGTTTGCACTCGGCCTACTTCTGGGCGAGTGCAAACACCCTGCCCGTTACCTCGTCCCAGTTTTTCTTCACCTGGAGGTCCGGTCCGAACCAGACCCCGAGCAGCTTCACTGGTCCCTCCGTCCAGCGTCCGACGATGCCGTCGGAGGGCATCGGTTTTCCCCTCCATTCGTATTGATAGATATAGCGAGTGGAAGAGTTTGGTAGTGATGGATAAAGTGAGAGGGAATGAGAGAGAGTGTTGTATGATAGAGAGTTCCTTGTAGTAGATATAGAGAGAGTGAGAGTTTGGTGTTAATTGATATAAAGAGGGGTATTGGAAGAGAGTTCCCTGTAGTAGGTAGGTATAGAGAGAGTAGAGTAGAGTAGAGAGGGTATTGGAAGAGAGTTCCTTGTAGTAGATATAGAGAGGGTGAGAGTTTGGTGTTAATTGATGTAGAGAGGGGTATTGGAGAAGAGTTCTTTGTAGTAGATATAGAGAGGGTGAGAGTTTGGTTTTAATGAATGTAGAGAGTGGGTATTGGAAGAGAGTTCCCTGCAGTAGATATAGAGAGGGTGAGAGTTTGGTGTTAATTGAAGTAGAGAGGGGTATTGGAAGAGAGTTCTGTGTTGTAGATATAGAGAGGGTGAGAGTTTGGTGTTAATTGATATAGAGAGGGGTATTAGAAGAGAGTTCCGTGTTGTAGATATAGAGAGGGTGAGAGTTTGGTGTTAATTGACGTAGAGAGGGGTATTGGAACAGAGTTCCGTGTTGTAGTGCGTGTTTTGGTAGTTTCTCCCCAAACTGCCAAAAGACATCTATTTCGATATCGCTACAATTTATGTACATGCTATGTTTATCGCATATCGAAGTTTTCTGATCATTTTAGAGAGTAATGAGCTAAACTAATCACTACATCTAAATTGATCAAATTTGCTCCCCGACCAATTCAGAAATGCTTCCACCGCCCTTGTATATATATACATATACAGGTTGTCCCAAAAAAATTGACATCATTTCGCAGGCCAATAATTTTGGCAATTCTTGTTGAAATAGCCTCAAATTTTCACAGAATGTATAGAAACAGATCAAGATTTTATATTTAATGTTTTATATTTTTGTCTTTTCAGGTTCAATTCCAAAGAAAAGTCATTTTGCGTCTTGGAATATGCTCGAACACAGTCACCCAAGACTGTGCAGTGTGCCTTCAATGCAAATTTTTGAAAAAAAGTCACATATACATGTGTGTGTGTGTATATATATATATATATATATATATATATATATATATACGGGGTGTCCCAAAAATGTATACAGTCTTTGATTACCTGTACAGGCAATATCTATTAGAATGCGCAACTTTTCTGTATAAATATTTTGGAGAAACCCTGTATATGTATATATATATATATTTGTACACTACGTATACACAGATACATAACTATATGTGTGTCCGCATACAGTATGTCTATTAATGAAATCCCTTTAGGTGCGATGGCAAATATAATTCAAATAAATGTATAATCGGAATTTAAATGCAACAGGTCGTTTTGCTCTGTCGTCATGCTGTACATACTAAACTACACTCCCACATGATATCATATATGCAATGCAAATTCCTCTCAACGCAGATACATAACAGATGAGCCTCTTGTATCGCATTCTGGTGAAATCTTATCAACTATATAGCAAAATAAAACAAAATATTATACTCATGTGATGTTGAAATATTTGTTTAAGTGATTTATCCAATAATTTTATTGTTCGTAAGTCGGAAATAAGAAAACAAGACATCATACAAAAGAAAGGTTATTCTGTCCCAAACAGACCATTACCATTTAATAAAAGCTATGATGCATTAGAATCCTAGAAGAAAATGCATTTGTCTTACTACTCAGCAATTTCTTTGATTATTTTAACAAATAACTCTACACTAAAAGGTTAACTTGCTGACTGACATGTTTGCAAATGTTTAATGAGATACACACCCGCGCGTGCATACACATACATATGCACACAAACCCATGCTCATACTCATGCACATAATATGTATGCATGTGTATATATACGTATGTATAAACTGTGTGTACGTATAATATATATATATATATATATATATATATATATACAAATATATATATATATATGTATAAACTATGTGTGTATGTGGGTGTGAGTATACTAACACAATAGCCATATAACACAGCCTTCTGTCGGCTAACATCTGGTTTCATACCTAGTTTCTTAATGTTCATTGTTAGCCTATAAATCACACAACAGGGATGCAGGCAAAACAGCTAGATTTGACAACAGATGCAGACTGTACGGAATAACCGTCGAAGAAATCATCCACATCATTGTAGTGCACCTGACCACTGTACACAATAATTTCATTTTTATTATTATCATTATTATTAGTGGCTTGGCAGTATCAGTAGAGGGTCGGACGCCATGCTTTGATGCAAAGAGGTACGTCCCTTTACGATTTGAGTTCAAATCCCGCCGAGGTTAACTTTGCCTTTCATCCTTACGGGGTCGATAAAATAAAGTACCAGTAATGTACTGGATTATTTCTGGCCTTGTGCCAAAAGTAGAAACAATGATTATTATATATGAAAATTGAGTTGAAAGATTTTGCTGTAACTTTGGCTAAATAAATTAGTCTAATAATAATGGGGCATAGAAGACACTGAATGGGGAAAGATGCCCAATGTTAAGCCGAAATCTTCTAATTCAATTTTCAAATTCTACTTGCTGTTTTTTAAACATTTGTGCTTTCATATATATATAGTCTAATCCATGCTAGCGTAGAAGATAGACATTAATCGATGATGCTGATATATATATATATATATATATATATATATATATATATATAAGTAGAAGGGATATTTAATTTGTTGGAAATTGTATATATATATATATATATATATATATATATATATATATATATTTATAATATATAAGAACAAAAGATGGTTAAAGGAGTTCCATGTATTTTATTATGCGCATTTCCAAAACAAACATCCTCATGCAATAATATTTGTGTTTTCATCAGATAAAACAGGAGGACATGATATGAAGGCTAAAAAACACTTGTGGATAGTGCAGTTTTAAATCAACATAACTGCACTATCCACAAGTGTTTTTTAGCCTTCATATCATGTCCTCCTGTTTTATCTGATGAAAACACAAATATTATTGCATGATGATGTTTGTTTTTGAAATGCGCATAATAAAATACATGGAACTCCTTTAACCATCTTTTGTTCTTATATATTATGTATACTCCAGTCCTACAAATTGTAGAGTGCTTCTTATCCGATATCTGCATTGCTTTATTGTACTACAATAAAACTCACCTCCTACATATATATATTTATATATATATATATATATTAGAAAGTGAGGGTTTTTTTACAAAATGAAAAATAACCGAGGTGTCCTACACGAGTGAAAGTATAAAGAAAAAAAGATGAAATCGAAAATGCAAGTGGAGTCTTATTTTTAAAAAAATATATATATTTATTAGGTTCCTTTACCGGTTTCGCAGTTCTTCTGCTTTTCAAAAGTAGAGTTGAGATGGAGGGTCTGTGGTTTTTCTCACATCTGGTTGATCTCTGAATGTTTCTTGTTTTATATGGAAAAAGTGGCTCGAAATGCCAGGTTTTTCGAGAAGTAATTTGATTGGTTGGTCAATAATTATAATAAATTTCGCGCCAGTTCGCGTTACAAAGTTCTTCAAACAAGGGGGGGGGGTTGTCACAGGTTGTTTTTTCATATATGAGTGTTTGAATTTCTTTTACTTAAAAAAAGGGGGGCTCACGAAGGCTTTTTTTTAATAAACGTAATTTGATTGGTTATAAATGAAATTATGGCTGTCACGTGAACAAGTTTTCATTAAATTTTCGCGCCCTTATTTGGAAATCTATTCTGTAGCCTTTTTAGAGAATTTTATTATAAGTAAAAGATAATGGTCAAGAGTAATGGGATGGGAGAATCGTTCTGGTTCAGTGAATATGGTTAGTTCGCTGGGGTGTCAGAATTCAGATTTTCTATTGAATAAAGAAAGTAAAGATATGTATGTTTATTTGTGTGCTTGTGTGCGTGTGTGTGTGTTGTGTGTGTGTGTTTGAATTTATTTTTACTTAAAGAAAAGGGGCTCACGAAGGCTTTTTTTTTAATAAACGTAATTTGATTGGTTATAAATGAAATTATGGCTGTCACGTGAACAAGTTTTCATTAAATTTCCGCGCCCTTATTTGGAAATCTATTCTGTAGCCTATTTAGAGAATTTTATGACAAGCAAAAAATAATGGTCAAGAGAAATGGGATGGGAGAATTGTTCTGATTCAGTGAATATGGTTAGTTCGCTGGGGTGTCAGAATTCAGATTTTCTATTGAATAAAGAAAGTAAAGATATGTGTTTATTTGTGTGCTTGTGTGTGTGTGTGTGTGTGTGTGTGTGTGTGTGTGTGTGTGTGTGTGTGTGTGTGTGTATTGGAAGATGATTCTATTAGTAGAAATGGGGGAGGCAGTTGTGTGTGTGTGTGTGTAGGAAAATGATTCCTTTAGTAGGAATATTTTTGAATGAACATATTTTCCTTACTTATTCGTATTTGTTCTGCTGTATTGTCAGTGCAAACGTATATTAAGGTATATTTAGTTCGGGTTTTTATTTTCTAAAGTAGGTGTTATGTGTGTGTGTATGTGTCTGTTTGGATGGTTAGCATGTTATGGTGTTGACATAACGTATATTAAACTATATTTTTACAGTAAAATTTTGTTCTGATTTAAATGTATACGTGTTGCCTTCAATGAGGTGAGTGGAGGTTCCACAATTAGAGCGACTACATTTTTTGACACTTGGTTGTGGGTTTGTGGTAGGTAATTTGGCATTGGTGAGTAATGTTTTCAGTGTTTTCGGTTGTCTTTTGCTTTTGATTATTTTGTGTGTTTCAAGGGCTTTTTTCATTCTTGGGTTTTGTTTTAGTAGTGGGATGTTCTTGTGAATAGTGTTGTAAGCTTCCGCATTTCTTGGGTTGTGTGTTGAGATATATGATAGAATATTGGACGTACCTTGAATTTGTTTCTGTTTTCGTAATTCATCAATGCCTATTGCTTTAGCCCTTTCTATTCCATTATTTATTAGTAATAGTGGGTACTCTCTTTCGAGTAGAATTTCCTTTAATTCTTGAAGTCTTTTATTTCGCGTTTCATAATTGGAGACAA
>OZ024740.1:414304287-414314287 GCA_964016885.1 Eledone cirrhosa
GTGCTCTGAAATAGTGATGTATACATGAATGTATGTATAGTATATTTGGCAATATACGGTATGTTTGATTAAAAACATTTAGAAGACCATTCGCTATTTAAATTAGAGACTATGTCACTTATATTTTCGGCCTGGACCGGCAATCGCTGTGTAATCAGCTCCTGATTATTACTGGAATTCTATAAGAATACAGCTTCTATAATTTTCGGCAAGGGCAGGTTAGTGCGTAGCTTTGATAAACGCCAAACAGCGAGAAACAGCTGTCAGCCACTCTCCCAGCCTTTGCCGAAAATATATGTGACATAGTCACTACTTTAAAACTGATAGCGAATGGTCTTCTAAATGTTTTTACTTAAACATACGGTATATTGCCAAATATACTATATATATATCTATCAAAGGTAAGCAATTTTAAATATGGAACGAAATCGAAGACATAATCTATTTATTATATTATTCTTGTATATATAGTACGATCGCTTTGGTAAAACTTTAACATATCTTAATATGCTGTACAGCATTCTTATTCCTATGCCAAAGAAACGTGCAAGCAGCTGGACTTAAACTTGCAATCCAGTGGAAAGAAATGCATTAGCTGCCCCTCTGATCTACAAATTCTAAAAATCAAACAGGTATTGGGGGCCATGCCAATCTCACCTCTAAGCATTGTATCCTTGGAAAGCATTTGTTACAGAGCTTTATTAACAAGATTCTGTGCATGAAAAAAATGTCAATGAAAAATACTGTTCAGCACATATTTGCCAACCAAACACGATGTGACATGAAACGTAGAATAGTATAGGTGTTATTACATTGGTGTCATCTTGAATAGATAGATAAAGTTTATCTGAAATATTCATTTACTAATTAATTGTTTTGCGATCAATATGTTATTCCTGTAATAGATTATCTCTTCGATTCCAGTCCATAGTTAAAGAATTACACAGTAGAACATAGCAAAATAATATCATAAATCAAATAATGCAAAAGAAAAAAGGAAGAATAGATAGCAAAACAGTCATGAAATACATTTTCAAATATTTTCTTAATCAATTTTATTATATCATTAATAAAAGACTGTAATTGCAGTCACAACGTTAATGTAGAGATTGTTTAGATGTTTGAAATATTCCAGTAATGAAATAGCTTTTTTTTCTTGTATAGGCACAAATCCTCAGATATATAAAGGAGGGGAAATGAGTTTTTGTGGTATACGTCCTTTACTCAGAAGTATTTGTTTGTAATGTGAGATTTGTTATTTTCCACTTTTTTTAATTGCTCTGGCTCTGTTAGCCAGAATTATTACCTGTATTACAGTAGTCATGTCAAATAATGACATGTATTTTCTTACTCTCTTCATGCACAGTGCCAACAAATTTACATATGGTGGAATATAGATACTGCAACATTCAGATTTGCTTAAAGGTTTTTAATAACATAGGTCTAGTGACATGTCTACAACTTGTAATCAAAATATCCAAGCCACTGACCTGACTTACCAGAGGTTTATCTCTCTCCCTTTTCTCTCTCTCTCTCTCTCTCTCTCTATACAACACTCCATTAGAAAGTGTAGATTATTAAACAGAGATCACACAGTGGAATGCTAGAAGTAAATTACTATTGACTTCCTATATAAAGGTGAACTGTAGAAAAACAACATATAAGAACTCGAAGAATGTGAGAGAAAGGTCACTATAAGGAATTCTACATAGTGGTGCAGTTTAGAGAAATAACATAGAGGGTCTAGTGGAATACCAGAAAAAGAACAGTATCAGAAGGCTACATAAAAGGTCAGCTGCTGAAGGGAAATAGCAAAAAGAACTAGTGGATTACTGCAGAAAGGTCACAGTTACAGTGCTACATACAGAGAATTCCAAAGAGAATTAGCACATAGTATATAATGAAACACTACAGATTGGTCACAAAAGGAACACTTACTACATTTAAATTAATGAGTTGATATATATATATATATTATATATCATCATCATTTTACGTCCGCTTTTCCCTGCTTGCAAGGAACGAGTTTGAAATTATAAATGTAAGCTATCGCCGTATTTTGACTAAAGAAATTAAAGAAATTATTTAGCCTGATAGTGGGTTAAGAACCCTCGGAGAAATGGAAAAAGATGAGTATTGACGTACATGTACGTCAATACTCATCTTTTTCCATTTCTCCGAGGGTTCTTAACCCACTATCAGGCTAAATAATTTCTTTAATTTCTTTAGTCAAAATACGGTGATAGCTTACATTTATAATTTATATATATATATATATATATGTATGTATATATATATATATATATATATATATATTTATACATATATATGTATATATATATATATATATATATATATATATTTATACATATATATGTATATATATATATATATATATATATTTATACATATATATGTATATATATATATATATATATATATATATATATATATATATATATATATATATTTATACATATATATATATATATATATATATATATATTTATACATATATATATATATATATATATTTATACATATATATATATTTATATATATATATTGCTGAACTTGTAGATAGTATATCTACCACAACAGAGAGACACACAGAAAGAGTGGAAAGGTGGAGAGAGAATAATGTTAGAGTAATAGTGAGTGATCAATGTTGTCAGATTTATGTGAAATTATCATTTTCTTGTCACTGCAGTTGTGTCTAGGAATTTTCATATTTCTACAGAAGTTTCGGTCTCTTACCTGAAGACTTTAAACATACACAAATTGCATTGAGTAATAAAACATTTTTCTCCCATTTTTTTCATTTCATTTTTTTTTTTGTTAGTGGGGATGGGTGTAGTTTTAGAGTTGCCAGCTGCCATTATTGAAAAACATATTTTGGTTTAATGTTGACTTGATTTTTGTTATTGCAAGCCATTATGATATTCTCTGTATACTTCAGAGAGTATGTTCATATCAAACATCTGCAGTCGATGTAATATTCCGGATTACAAATATTAGATTGTATTCTAAATGGTTTCATTGGCCAATTTTCAGATGTAATTTTTTTTTTTTTTCCAAAGAAGAAATATAGACAATGGAATCAATTCCAGTATAAAACTGGTACTTATTTTATCCCAGAGTGATGAGAAGAGGGGAATGTCAAACCCCGGCAGGATTTAAACTCAGAGTGTGCAAACAAAAACTAAATATTATAAGGGTTTTTTTGCTATTTTTGCCAAGTTGCTCCTGCCTAAATTATATTAAAAATCAGGTCAGACTTTCACCTGTTTATTCAAATAAAATCAGTTTACAGTTCAGAAATTTTCAAATTACTTATTAATTCAAATATATTTGTTGCTTTTTTATAATCATTTATAAAGTGAATCCGGAATATTCTAGGTTTCTTTTTTTGTCTTTTTTATATTTTCATTATTTTAATTTCTTCATAGTATATATATATATATATAATATATATATATATATATATATATATATATATATATATATATAGCAACAAGATCATTTCTTCTAATTAACACAATATATTCTGGAGGTTAATGAAATTAAAATCCTTCACTGCAATAAAACAGTGAAGAGTACCCAATTTAAAATATACATTTAAAATACAAAAACATAAAAAGAAAATCAAGGAAAGAACCACTTTCTCTACGAACATAAACCGTTTCAAACTCCTGATAGTAGGACAGAAATGAAAATGTGGACATGGAAACATTTTAAAATTATTGTTCCCTTTAGATTTTTTTTCATTTCTTGAAAATCCCATTAAATACCAACAGACAAATTTGAAGCAAGGAAACTAAGCTGAGAATAGACAGAAAAGAAGACATTAAAGCCCTTAATACTAACCCACCTAAAGTAATCTGTAGTATTTGAATTTAAATAAGAATATTACTATGAAATGATATCATGAAAATTCTATAGGCCAACACTACATAATAATATACCTATATGAAATTGAATGTATTTTGCTAAATACTACAAAACTTTAAATATATTAAACATTAATTGAAGCATGTAAACAATTCATTCATTATAAATGTAGTCACAAAAGGGTTGAATATGAACTGTTAATGATTGTGATTGCATGACCTAATATTTAGAGTATTGGGTTTCAAACTGGTTGAGGCTTTGTGTCTTTCAGCAAAACATTTCATTTCACCTTGCTCTAGTTCACTCATCTGAAAATGAACACCATCAGTAGATGGGTTAGCCTTGCTGCACACTGTTGATCAATCCAGGGTGTATCTTGTATTCATAGTTGCTTGATGCCTCATGAAGCAGGTATAAGCTCCAGCTATTGTCCAGCCCATGCAAGTAAGAAAGAATAGATATAAAAATGATGGCTCTCTGACTTACATTGAAATAAGATAATTAATCTGTAAGCAGCCATCACTGATTTTAATTCCATCAACTGTTGAAGAATAGATGAATGAAGTGGAATCTGGTGGTGTTTCATGTGAGAATATATAGAGAGAAGGGAATTGTTAATGAGAATTAGCTTTGATTAAGCATTACAGTATAGCCAACTAAATCATCATCATCATCATTAGGTGTTTATTTTATCAACTTCTAAATCATTTCTTACAGATATTGATAACAGAATATAAAGAGATGAAACTAAATGCTATAAAGCATTTAGTCTAATGTGCTAGATTCATCGCTCTAACGGTGAAATTAATGATGATGATGATGATGATGATGATGATGATGATGATAAAGATGATGATAATATTGATTTCTAATTTATGCACAAGATCAGTCATTTTGGCCAAGAAAAAGTCAATTATATCGACCCCAGGAAACTATATTATAGTAGTAATAGTAGTAAATTTAATTACCTTATTTTCCCAGGAAACAAAGCATAAATCAGTAGAATCAATCCCATTATCTTACTGATATCAAAATTGGTAAATATATATATATAATGAGGGTTTCAACTGAATTTCAATTTAGAAACATGAAACCTAAACTTAAATACTGTGAAACTTCTAAAGTTAGCTTTCTACCATTTCCTTACCTCTAGCACTCTCTACTGAAACAATATAATTACAAAAGATAATATCTCTATAAGAATATAGACAGGTGGATTAATACCAGCCTACTAATATTCCCTTGCGACACACATTTTCCCTACAGAGACAAGCCTACAAATATTCAGGCTGAACATCTGCATCAATTTCATTCATTTGGGGAACTAGTAAAAAGCATTGGTAAAACCTCACTTCTGATAATCTGAAAAAAATTAAGGAATTCTAGTATTCTATACTCTTGCCATTCTATCTTCTATGTTGCTAAAGATTTCCTAGGAAATTGTTTTTGTTTTCTATCAAGTAGAAGTTATAGTTGGTTAGATATATACATGCTATTTTTTTTTTTTTTTTGAAGTGAGGTTGTAAATTAATTGAATTACTTTAGTATGTTACTATTAAATATGTTATCAGCTATAGACTGCATGCAATGCAAAGATAACTGTGTGGATTTGAACTCAGATAATAGCACAGCAAAACTGAATACAATAAGGCATTTCTCCCTATAACCAACTTACTACAATTTACCCTATCAGTGTAACATTGATACAGCACACACACACACACACACACACACACACACATATACACACACACACATTTTATACACTATTATGCACAGGAATAAAAATATTAAAGATAAAGGAAACAGAAAACAACTTTCTGCAAACTAATGAGAAATCTGCAGATACCCGACTCACAGTATAACTTTAGATTTAATACTGTAATTATTGGGGCACTTGGTTATGTAACTGACTGCCAATCTTGAGAAGCCAGGTTTTGCAAATACAGAAAGAGCACAACTAATTAGAAAATTATAATTATATACCATTAGTGGAACTGTAAAAATGTGAAAAGCGTTTCAAAAGTTTAACCTGTTTCATGCACACACACACACTATCGACATACAAACATATATGAGCACACAAAAGTCAAATCATAAAATTTCACATGCATAATGAAGTGAATGCATGCAAATCACACATACATACATGTGAAGATACATATATACTTGCATACATGACCACCTACTTGATGTTGTCTAGATTTAGATTCCAATGAAAAGGCTCTAAATTAAACAAAAGAAATATGCATACTGACAGCAGAATAAGGTATATGCAAAACAAACAAAAAGGAAAAGAAAATAAGCAATAAGAAACATGGGAGCTTCATTAATTCATTTGCTAATCATCACTAACAAGTTTTTAAACCAGAGAACCCCAAAGTGATTGATATCAACCCTCAGGGATCGAAGAATTTAACAGGGTGTCAACTGCACTTTTAGACCAAAACCTTACATTTGTATAAGAAATGAAAATATATGAAATAATACAATAAAATACAATTTGCTTACACAGGTTTCTGATTTATGTATATTAGTCTTCATTGTCTATTTTATACTCTGTTTACTGATTATGGACTTACTACATGCCCGGGATTAGTGAGAAAAGATTCCATGAATAGGTCAATGGTTTTAAAAGTTAGGGGATCCCTGTTTTAAACAGATCATTTTTAGAACCCATAAAATTAAAAAATGGGTTAAATTTTATTTTATGAAAAACTATTCACTTCTGCAAAAATTGATGAAATTTTGTCACAACTTGTGAAATGCTTTCCAAAACTCATCAAATTTTAAATGCGAAAAGAAAAAGAAAAAAACTGGTTGTTTTTTTTAGTAAAAACGGCTTTCTAGATAAACTCTGTGAAATAATGCATCAAATGAGAACAAAAAGAAAGTTATCAAGTTTTGAGGTTTATCTCATATATATAAAAAGTTTTTTTCCTTCACAAACAAAATTAGGAGCACTCAATACATGTTGTACAGTATAGTAAGCTGGTGATTTATTTCATCATTACTCAGAGTTTCTATTATCATCTGAAATATTACATCAAGTATGAAACTCAGAATAGAAAAGTAAGTCACCAGTTTTTACAAATATACGTATATGTGTATGTCTGTATAATTATAAAGTAACATTGAATAATCATGTTGATATAATCAAATGTATATATCTACAAACAACTCTTATCCTCATAGAATATAATGGATGACACAATCCAATACCAATGATGCTGTCAGTATGTTGATATGTGACATATTAGAGAAGGGTAATCAGATTAAATATTGAAGTGTATTTGAGTGAGTTAGTGCTATAGCCTGTGTGTGTGTGTATATATATAGAAAGGAAAGAAGCTGATCATCAGATCAAACTAAAGAAACTATGTTTCCATTGGTCTTTCCATTGTTGATATTCTCTGTTAGTCACAACTCCAGACAGAGGTGACATCACCTTTCTTATAACATGAAGTGGAATTTGAACTCAAAATGCACAGAGCTGGAATGGATACCACAAAGCATCTCTTCCAACTCTTTAACAATTCAGCCAATGTACTAACCCTGTACAGGTACTTCATTTACCGAAAAGTCATGTTGGCCTTGGAGGGATTTGAACTTAGAGCTCAGAGAGCTGGAACAAATACTGAGGTATTTAATCAAATGTTCTAATGACTGTTCCAATTCACCAATATGTGTGTATGTATGAGAGTATATATAATAATAATACTTTCCATCCAAAGTTTACAGTTATGTAAGCACAATGATAAGAGAAGCACACTTCTTTTTCATCTGATTATCTTTGTCTTTTTCTAAAGTCAGTAAATATATACAACAATTTCTATACCAGTGATGTTATTAAAATACAGCAATGTATGTATGTATGTATGTATGTATGTATGTATGTATGTATGTATGTATGTATGTCAGCAGGAGGGCTCAAACGACATGCAAAAGTACATGAACTCCAACCACAACCAGCTATTCTCAGTGAATGTTTTGGTTGCCAACTCTGTGCAAGACATTTTAGATCATTGGCTGGGCTAAAAAGCCACATTCGATCACAGCACTGTTAATTGTTATCGTGTGTGTGTATATCGTATGTATGTGTGTGTGTGTTATTATTATTATTGTTGTTGTTATTATTATTGTCATTATTATTTTTTTTTTCCCATGTAATAGCCATACTCGATAACAAGGGGGCAGCCATCATGTATGTATGTATGTATGTATTTTTGTCTATTTATATGTTAGCATTTACAGGTCAAGCCAAGAACAGGAAGGGGAGTGAACAGGTGTTTCTCAACTTGGTAACATTAGCTGGCACAAGAAACCAAGAAACACACAGGCTTCAATACTCTAAAATCAGTGGCAACAGGTATAGAATAATAAGTAGATTCACGTGTGTGTGTGTGTAGGATTGTATGCCTAGTTATTTAACCTGAAAACAGGGCTAAGCTACAGGCTGAGTTGGTGTGTCATACACCTGCCCATGTAATAGTGCTGTGATATATGGGATACAAATTTTAATGATCCTGAAGACCAGAAAGCCAAACAAGAGCTGGGCCCTAACAAAAGATCAGAAGAAAAGGCCATAGGACTAGAGGTGCAAGGCAGGAATCTTAGCTGCTTTACATGTGACAGGAAGGGCCACTTGAAGGTTTTCTGATCATAAGAACTAGAGAAAACAATAAAAAGAGAAAAGCAGCAATACCAAGAGACTGCTGTTCACAGAACAGAACCAGTTGGAGCTCTCAGGATGCCAGAAAATTTATCTCACCTTCAGTTCCAGAAGCTGACATCCAGGAAACCAAAAGCCTATTATCTTGCAATGAATAGAAGATGAACAATAAACAAGAACCACTAACTTCTGGAGTGAAAACAATTAAAAACAAAAAAGCTAAGATGAGCAGAATACCTAAAGTAAGTTCACTCATATTTCTATGGTTTTCATTGTAAGGAGCCTTGAGTTTATGCAGGAGAGTTGTGTGTCTTCCTTAAATTATATCTCATTCAATAATATTCATTTAATTATTTTGTTTGATTTCCAAACAATTTTAACATGTTCTCTATAACTCTGTTTGTTTATCATTATATATTTGTTATGCTTTATTGTATGAATGAATGGGGCCACTGATAGAAATCATTATGGTGGATTGACAGAATCATTAGTCTTATCAGACCAAATGCCTTTCAGCATTTAGCTATGACCCTCACAAGATCAACTTTACCTTTCATCCATCCAGAATCAATAAAATAAAGCATCCATCAAGTACTTGATAGTACTTGATCTAATCAACTGCTCCATTACAGCCTTGCAAGAAAACATTGTTATTATTATCATCATCATCATCATCATGAATAATAATAGTAATAATAATAACAACAACAATAGTTATAATAAATATAAAAAATATAAACAATAAAGACAATATCATCATCATTCACAATTTTGTTTTGTTTTTAACATGAAAAGATTTAATTAACCATATTTATTCTTATATAATACGCACTCATGTATAATATGCACCCGTAATTATGGGTAATGAAATCCCAGAAAAAAATTATTTTTTTATATTGTTCCATCTAAACTGTGTATATACGTATATATATGCACACACCTTCTGCAACCAGCAGACAAAAGAAACTGTGTGTGCTAGAAATTGATGTATAAACAAAAGATTAGTTGCTTAAAATATTGTAATATTTAATAATTGTACTTATTATACATTCATTGTGCACATACTTTTATCACAGGAGAAAAAACATTGCACAAGATTTTTGCATACACTGACTACTAAAAATTACAGGAAACATTGTCTTGTGTATAAGCACAAACTTTTCGTTAGTATTATGTTGTATGGGGAAAGGAGTTGGATTTATTACAATCACTGTACAAAATACATTGTAAAAGTTCACATATACCAAACAAAATAAAAAGCAAATTCAAAAGTGACCTTTGAACTTTACTGGTGTAGGCTGTAAAAGTGCACCAGCAGTAAAGTCAACATTGAGAAAATTACGCGATCATGTTTTTTATATGAAAAAAGAATGCGTATTATACATGAATAAATAAGGTAATTCAACCTTTGTCATTCCGTCATTATCCCTGATACAA
>OZ024740.1:414321787-414326787 GCA_964016885.1 Eledone cirrhosa
AACCATCCGAAGGGTGTTTTCTGCTAGTCATGTTAAGGATAAGAATGATTTCTATTCAATGAAATCTTACCCAACACTTTTTTATTGGCAGAGGCAGGAAGAAAGACAAGTTGACAAAGGCGGGATTTAAAATCAGAACATAAAGGGCCATAACTAAATATCATAAGGCATTTTGTCAGACATTTAGCCAATTCTGCTGTCACTGTCATGACATTGACAGAAATAATAATAATAATAATTGTTTCTACATTTTGGCACAAGGCCAGCAATTTTGGGCAGGGGAAAGTCGATTAAATCAACCCCAGTGCATTACTGGTCCTTTATTTTATCGACCCCATAAGGATGAAAGGCAAAGCCAACCTTGGTGCGATTTGAACTTAGAACGTAAAAGGCTGTAACTCTATGCAGCAGAGCATGATATCCGATGCTACTAATAGTAGTAGTAGTAGTAGTGTGAGGCATGAATATAAAAACAGTACCAATAATAATCAGAGCTTTGGTATGATAAAAATAATTGTTTCTATTTTTGGCACAAGGCCAGCAATTACCCAGTGTATTACTGGTACTTTATTTTATCGACCTCATAAGGATGAAAGGCAAAGTTAACCTCGGCGGGATTTGAACTCAGATCATAAAGGGACGTAACTCTATGCTTCAAAGCATGGTGTCTGACTCTCTACTGATACTGCCAATAAAAATAATATGTACAAAACATAGAAGCCATACCAGTTTTCACAACACTATTAAAAAAATATCTCTGCTAGGAACAGCCCACATCCTGTGCAAGATATTCAATGGCCCGGCTCAAATAAAACAATCTTCACACAAGACAAACATCTAATAAAATAAAAAAAACACAACTCACACAAACTATAATCTTCAAAATTTGTACTGAATAAAATAACAACTGACATTACACACAACAGAATAGACTCTAAAATAAAACAAAAAGTAGAAGCTAAATGCCATAACAAAACAAGTGGTGCAGTTCACAAATTGGAGGGGTTAGCACACACACCTCGGGAATACAGAGGTGCAATAGGTGATGGGGTGGAAACTCCAATGAAACAACTAAAGGATTCTTAATAACATGACAAAATCCGCTGACCACGTCAAGAACTTATCAGACTTTATGGTCCAATGTGACCATGAAACCACAACAAACCAGATATTATGGTGATCAACAATAATAGCAAACAATGTTTGATTCTAGTTATGTCTTGTCTCACTGACAATAAGGTTTGTGGTAAAGAATTGAAGATGATTGAGAGATATGAACTAGTAGCATAGGAAATAAAACATTTGTGGGCAATAGTGAAGGCGCATAGCTTAGTGATTAGAGCATTGGGCTTGTAATCAAAAGGTTGATTTCAATTCTCGGACCGGGTGATATGTTGTTTCCTTGAGCAAGACACTTTATTTCACGTTGCTCCAGTTTACTCAGCTGTAGAAATGAGATGATAGGACTGGGGTCCCTATCATTAAATCACCCAACACACCTCCAACAAGATATACCTTGGACGAGGCCAGCTAAACCTGCACAGGTGTGAGCTGTAACAACAACAATGGTAAAGGTTGTAGTGGTCCCAGTTGTAGTCAGGGCATTTGGTATTGTGAGCACCAGAATTGAAAACTAATTGAAAAAATTGAGATCAACATAAAAAAACAACACTCCTTATAACTACTAGAATACTTAAAAGAGTGCTTGACAACTGAAGGTGTCACCCCAGTCCACTGGCACCTGTATTATATCAGCAACAAATCTGGAACAAGCAGAATAATAATAACAATACTAATGGTTTCTGATTTAGGTAAAAGGCCAACAATCTTTCGGGGAGGGGTAATTTGATTAAATCGACCCAGTTTGTTACCGGTACTTTATTTATTGACCCCACGAGAACGAAAGGCAAAGCTAATAATAATTGTTTCTACTCTTAGCACAAGGCCAGCAGTTATCCCAGTACATTACTGGTGCTTTATCTTATCGACCCTATAAGGATGAAAGGCAAAGCTAACCTCGGTGGGATTTGAACTCAAACCGTAAAGGGACGTAACTCTATGCTGTAAAGCATGGTGTCTGACCCTCTACTGATACTGCCAATCCACTGCCCTAATAATAATGTTAAAAGGTAGGTATGTGTAAATGAGGACAAGAATTGAATTCTTTATGACTAAAATTGTTAGGATCCTAATGTTTAGCTGTGCATAAGGATCTGTGTGTGTGTGTGTGTGTGTGCATGCTTATGCAGATGTGTGAACCTGTACATATAGGTATACATGTATACCATTTAATATTTAGCATTTAAAAAAACCACACATAATACACACATAACAAACTCCCTAAAACCAGTAGCCCTGATTAAATACTGACTTGGCCTGAGACAAGCTATCCAACCCTTGCTAATAGGGAAAACAGATTAAATGATGATGATGATGATGATGATGATGATGATGATGGTGCATATATATATCATCATCATCATTATTGTTGTTTTAATGTCCACTTTCCCTGCTAGCAAGGGTATACACACACACACACACACACACACACACACACACACACACATACACAAACAGATATATATATGCATACACACCCACACATGTGAATAAAAAAAATTTGAGACAGTATTGAGAGGACACTTTGGTCCTGATAGGAACCCTTTCTAGTGCTGCACACTGTAGTGAGGTGGGAAGATGAAAATATTTCACTCTGTGATAGAAATCCTCAACAAATCCTTCTACCTTGAAGGCAAGGAACTTCAGGGATGCTACCTGTGATGGTTTGGAAATATTGTAAAGAGGTTGGGGTGGAGGTGAGCAAATATATGCTGTATACAAGTGATAAGACAAAAGGAAACCTCAGCCAGGGGGCTTATAGGCATAGAACAGCTACAACTGTGGGGTTGGGTGACGTAGGTACACTGTTGTCATAATTGAGGTAGTCAGAGTATGTAATAGAGATAGGCAGTGTCTTAATTAACAAAGTAATTAAACTTAAACAAGTCATGAGTAAGATGACATCACCAGGTATCTCTGCATATGTACCATAACAAAACAAAAGGACTATTTCTATGAGGCCCTCATACACTCTACCATGATAATGAATGACAGAGACCTTGTTATCACAGCTAGTGACTTTAATGAACATGTTGGGCAACATCATGATGGCTACTCCAGCAAATATTACGACTATAGATATAGTATGATGAATGAGAAGGAATCAAATCTTTTGAAATTCTGTGATGCAAATGACCTAAAAATTTACAGCACTAAGTTCAGGAAACAAGATAGACACCTGATCATCTACCACTCAAGTTCACATCCAAGCCATATAAATTCCTTACTTGCCAGGAACTTGTGAAACTAAGTTCTTCCCAAGTGAAGAATTTACTGCTCAACATAGACTAATGATCATCAACTTCAAGATACATAAATCAATCTAAAGAAGGAAGCTGAAAGATTCTGTAGCCAGATATAGGTTCAAAGAAATGCTGGTGGAAGCATACAAGGAGAAGCAGATAGAGATATAAGAGACATCTGGGAGTTTCTATGAGACAATCTGCTACGAGTCACAGATAAGATCTATGGATGGAGCAAGCTACTAGGTAGATGGAGGGTGATGTGGTGGAATGGTACAGTAGATAAGCCATAAAAGTTAAATAGAGGTGGGAACAAGGAATAATGTTTGATAACTAGAAGAGAAATTGGATGTTAGATCTATGTAGTATGGAGAGAAGCTAAAAGTAAGAAGTTTACCAATGTTTTCAATGAGATCAGAAATGTGAGGTGTTCTAATTTCAAAGTGGTGTGTCAATATCATTTGAAACATCATTGGGGAAATGTATGAAATGACAATGATGTACTTGCCTTCACTGAGATTAAGAAGAAGGAGGTATGGAAAGTTTATATAAGGCCCTGGAAAGAATGGCTGACAGTGGGTCCCCTTCAAAGTAAACTGAAGAGAAGGACCAGTCACTGAAGCTGAAAGTTATATGGATGAAAACACAATTAAGGATATGAAGGCAGAGAAAGAAGCTGAACCATCAAGAATATTCACTGAGATGTTTAAAATATCCAGCAAAGTAGGACATGTGATAGTTACACATATCAGGTAGTAGAGGGAATTGTCATACCCAGAAAGAAGCAACTATATAAGCATCAAATGAATGGATAAGATTATCAAAGTAACTATATGAGTTATAATAGAATTAGCTTAAGAGAGATACAGTGAGCTTGGGTCTAGTAAGACTATTGCAGAAGTCCTTAGCTAAAAGTAATCCATTATATATAGCATTCATTAATATGGAAGAGGCCTTTGACAGGGTACTATACTTTATGGTCTGGTAGTCATAAAGAAAACTATGTGTAGATAAATGGCTTGTGAAAGTCATGTAGGCCATGTTCAAGAGAATGTCACCAAAATGAAGGTGGCAATGCAAGTATGTGTCTATTAGGGTTAGATTCTCATGGCCCGCTTTTTTAATATAGTTCTATAGACCATAACAGAAACTTAAAACCAGATATCTTTGAGAACTAATGTATGCCAATGAACTAGTTCTCATAGCTAAATCTGGAGAAGATTTGAAGAAAAGGTTCCAAACTTGGAAACAGAGCCAAGAATTAAACAACAAAAGACATAAGTTTTAGTAAGCAAGAAAGAAGAGTCTGCTGTTATCTGGGAAATGGTCATAACTACACAAGGGATGTAGTGAGGTCACAGACAGGCTGACAAAGGAAGACTTTGTATACAGCAGATGCACCGGAGTGGTTAGTAATAAGAGTACCCATGAAATAATTATTTCAAATGATCAGAAGGCCCCATAGAAATACTGATAGAATCTAATATTTAAGTTACCTAATTAACAATGGTGGTGGGTGCTACAAAAGCATATTAGCAAGTTGAGTAAGTTATACCTTGACATGCAACAAAAGGATTTTTTCTAGAATTGAAGGAAAGATTGTATGAAGCTTGTCTATAAATTCTGATGCTGAATAAT
>OZ024740.1:414331787-414434287 GCA_964016885.1 Eledone cirrhosa
CACTTCTAAATGAAATATATATATATACATTATATATATATATAACAAGGGTAAATGATTGAAAGATCAAAATTGGTAAATGTCTGCAATGAATTTTCAAGCTGAATGTGTTTCTATAATCTGCAAGTAGTACGCACCAATTTGGTTTTATGCTTGCATCTTAGTATATGGATTTAATTTTATGTACTGAAATCCTTGCTTAACAGAAAATCTTCCATTAGATTTATTCTTCACATTTCATTTGTTGAAACATAAGATGAATAAAAATATTATAAATGACTTCTAAAGTCTTAGACTGTATATATTATATATATATATACACACACATACATATATATATATAATATATATATATATATATATATATATATATATATATCATAGATATCATTAATATAATGTCACCGGGGTAAGCAACGCATTTAGCACTGAACAGAACATATGACAAGTTCAGATGATATGTTGGGAGTGGGTAAATGGATGGAGAATTGTGGTGGTGGTGTTTGTGGTGGTAATAGCAGTAGTGGTGATGATGGTGGTGGTGGTGGTGATGGTGGTGGTAGTGATGGTGGTAAAGGTAGTGGTAGTTGTGGTGGTGGTGGTGGGAATGGTGGCAGTCGTGATGGATGTGGTGGCATAGGTAGTGGTGGTGGAAGTGGTGGTGGTAGTGGCAGCGGTGTTGGTGGTGGCAATGGAAGTAGTGGTGGTGTTGGTGGTGGTGGTAGCTGTGGCTGTAAATCATTGGGCAAGTATGAGGCAATTGGTTGGCAAACAGAAAAAAATAAAGATATGAAAGGGATGTGGTGGTGGTGGGAGGGATTTGGTGGTGGTGGTGGTGGTGGTGGTGTGTGTGATGTGGTAAGAAAGAAAACAAAACTAAACAAAATAAAAACAAATAGAAAATAGCAGAATCTTAGGCAATTAGCAGTAACTGGACGTTTAATCTCTTCTTTACACAATTGTTGTTAGTGTTGCTTTATTTTAGAGTTTTTAGTAGTATAGTGTCAAAACATTAGTAGATTATAGTGTTTAGTGTGTTACTAGTATAGTTACATAGTTAAGTCTTTGTTGATGTTGTTGTTGATGTCAATATTACTGTTGTTATTGTGGGGTTGTAGATGTTATTGGTTTTATAGTTTTGCTGCTGTTCTGCATTGTGGTGTCATTGATGATGTTATTGTTGTTGTTGTAGTTACTGCAACTACTGATATGCTTTTATTGAACTTGTTTTCCTAATACTCTTATTTTTACTTAGATTATTGCTACTGTTGTTGTTGTTGTTGTTGTTGTTACAGTTGTTACAGTTGTTGTTGTTGTTATCGTTGTTCTGTGCAACTGTTGTTGACATTACAGTTTCTGCTGTTATTGTTGTTGTTGCTGTTGTTTTTTTTTCCTACAGTAGTTGCTATTGCTCCTGCTGCTGCTGCTCCTGCTGCTGTTCCTCGTGTTGCTGCTGCTGCTGCTCCTCTGGCTGAAGCTGCTGCTGCTGTTGCTGATCTTCCTCACTGTCAGCAGCAACCTCTTCATTGTTGCTAACAGTTACCAGGTTATTTAGAGTAACTCGCTGTAATTTCGGACATCCTTTCAACTCAGAGACAGCAGTGGGACGTACACGAGTTCCATCCAAGTTGAGGAGAGTCAGGAGTGGCAGATGCAGGCAGACCAGACCTGGAAAAAAAATAAAAGATAGATATCTCAGGAAAAAAATGGGAAAAACTCGACATATGGAAACTGTTAGAACAGCAAAATACCGTTGAAGTGGTGTTGGGTAAAATATTACCTGGAAGGACAACATCCAGTCCTAAATAAATGAGGTCGTGTAGGTGTCACGACAAAAAAAACACACAGTCCACGCTGTAATGTGGCCGTGTAGGTAACACGGTAAAAACCTACAGTCCACACTGTAAACGTGGTTGGTGTTAGGAAGGGCATCCAGCCGTAGAAAACCCGCCAGACAGTCCTATACGAGCAGGACAACCAATCTTGCCTCAAGTGGGAAAATTCCCATCCAAACCCATGCAAGCGTGGAAGATGGACGTTAAACGATGATGATGATGATGATGATGAAGGACAGAGATTAGTGGCTAGATGTGAGTTGACTCGAAGGAAGGAAGAGAAGATACGAAGGCGGAAAAGAAGAATGGATGGAAGCAAACAGGTCACAAACATTAATTGTTTCTACTTTTAGCACAAGGCCAGCATTTACCCCAGCGCATTACTAGTACTTTATTTTATCGACCCCCGTAAAGATGAAAGGCAAAGTTAACCTCGGCAGGATTTGAACTCAGGGTGCAAAGGGCCGTAACTATATGCTGCAAAGCATGGTGTCCGACCCTCTAATTAATATACACTCGTCAGGTCTCAACCTCCAACAATTTCGACAAATATATTTGATATTGATATTTTGCAAATCAAAATTTCCAATTCACTGATACTATTATATTTTTCAGTGGACAGAGAAAAGTGTAGACAGTCTTTGAGGATGACTTAAATTAGAGTCAAAACTCAAGTCAGATCATTCACACTTTTTCAGTTACAGAAAATATGTAAAGAATACAGGTTGATGTATGGCAGTGAGCTTTAGTTAAATCTTGCACTGTTTCTGTACAAATATTTATTGGTATGTGAAGACACACAATCATAAGGCACACAATCATAAGGTCGTGAGTTTGATTTCCAGTGTGTCCTTGAGCAAGACACTTTTATTTCACATTGCTCCAGTCCACTCAGCTGGCCAAAATGAGTTGTACCTGTAATTATAAGGGCCAGCCTAGTCACACTCTGTGTTACGCTAAATCTCCCTGAGAACTATGCTAAGGGTGGAATGCTCAGCCACTTGTACGTTAATTCCATGAGCAGGCTGTTCCATTGATCGTACCAACTGGAACACTCATCATTCTAACCAACGGAGTGCCTGTAATTTATTGGTATGTGAAGAGAAGAGAAACTAGATATGCTGAAACAGTAAAGAGGGTGCAAGATAACCAGCAGGTCTTATGCTCCTCTTCAATACTGTGCATAAACAAAACACTAACATCTTAAACAGTATAGCCTATACAACCGTAGGTAAATTGTACGTGAGTGTAGTTATTATAATAATAATAATGAAATTATTGTGTATAGTGCTCAGGTGCACTACAACTCATCAAAGGTGCATGTATAGTACATAGAATAATATACAAATGTCAGTGAAGTGAATAGTGTATGAGTCATGATATACATGTGTGCGCGTGTATATGGAGGGGGGATATCAGGTGTAGTGTTGGCGAATCTCAGGAAGCATGGAGGTTTTAAAGGATGCAGTGTCTCGACAGCTAACAACTGATGCAGGTAGTTTGTTCCATGCTTCAGCAACTCTGAGCGTGAAAAAATGTTTCCGAAAGTCATGGGATCTGTGCTGTTTTCTGATTGGTTATGATAAAGATTAATACTTTTCATACCAAACTGTGCTCTCATTCTACAATACAAAACTGTTTGTTTTAAAATGTTTATATTTACCTAAAACCCTTCCATTATAATTTTGTATAAGAATCTTTATTAAGTTATGATACAAGCACCAGCTTAATGAGAAATTTTTATTACTAATTATTTTCAAAATTATTTCAGATCATAGGCAGTGTCTTTGATGAGAATTGTGGTAATGAAAGGGTTAATGAAGGTGAGCTTAGTTACTTTAATGGTCAGCTGAAACATATATACAGTATGCCCAACCCTACCCTCCCACTGTAAAGTGGTCGTGTAAGTATCATGATAAAAAGCACCCAGTACTCACTGTGAAGTGGTCGTGTAGGTATCATGATAAAAAGCACCCAGTACTCACTGTGAAGTGGTCGTGTAGGTATCATGATAAAAAGCACCCAGTACTCACTGTGAAGTGGTCGTGTAGGTGTCACAACAAAAAGCACCCAGTACTCACTGTGAAGTGGTAGTGTAGGTGTCATGACAAAAAGCACCCAGTATTCACTGTAAAGTGGTTATGTAGGTGTCACAACAAAAAGTACCCAGTACTCACTGTAAAGTGGTCGTGTAGGTGTCACAACAAAAAGCACCCAGTACTCACTGTATAGTGGTCCTGTAGGTGTCACAACAAAAAGCACGCAGTACTCACTGTAAAGTGGTTGTGTAGGTGTCATGACAAAAAGCACCCAGTACTCACTGTAAATTGGTTGTGTAGGTGTCACGACAAAAAGCACCCAGTACTCACTGTGAAGTGGTTATGTAGGTGTCACAACAAAAAGCGCCCAGTCCACACTGTAAAGTGATCACGTAGGTGTCACAACAAAAAGCACCCAGTACTCACTGTAAATGAGGTTGGTGTTAGGAAGAGCATCCAGCTGTGGAAACCAAGCCAAGATCAGTTCTGTATAAGCAAGGTATGGTCACCTGACCTAGCATTGCCCACAACAGGACAACTCGTCTAACCCATGCTAGCATGGAAGAATGGATGTAAAACAGTGATGATGATGATGATTAATGAAAATGAGTGTAGATATTACATTGGTTATGATATGTATTAATGTAGGTATGTGTAAATATTACATTGGTTATGACTATAGAAGTGGTGGATAGCTTCCAGTACCTAGGAGATCAGATTAGCATGGGAGGGGTGTTCCGAGGCCATAGTATCTAGAATAAGGACGGGTTGGAAGAAGTTTAGGGAGCTGCTTCCTCTGCTGATGAAGAAGGGTTTCTCCCTGCGTACGAAAGGCCGGTTATATGATGCCTGTGTGAGGAGCGTGATGCTGCATGGTAGTGAGATATGGGCAGCAACTGCAGAGGATATGAGACGGCTGGAGAGAAATGAGGCAAGCATGCTCCATTGGATGTGCAATGTCAATATGCGTGAAAGACCCAGCATGAATGTGTTGAGAGAGAAACTGTGTCTGAGAGGGATAGAATGTAGTGTGCGAGAGAGGAGACTGAGGTGGTATGGACATGTGATGCGCATGGAGGATGACCGATGGGTGAAGAAGTGCCAGGAAATGCCACGAAAAACATGGGCGGAGGTGGTGAGAACAGACCTCAGATCACTGAAGCTCACGGTGGAGATGACGAAGGACCTTTACAAATGGAGAGATGCTGTGCTAAATAAGACCCATCCCACCCTTGCAAGCAGGGAAAAGCGGATATAAAATGATGATGATGATGATGATAATGATGATGTTATGTGGAGATATTACATTGGTTATGACATGTATTAATGTAGGTATGTGTAGATATTACATTTGTTATGACATGTATTAATGTAGGTATGTGGGGTTACTATATTGGGTATGATATGCATTAAAGTAGTTATTATATTGGTTATGACATGTATCAATGTGAGTGCAGCTATTACATTGGTTAAGACAAAATTTAATTCTTTCATTACCATATTTCCTATGATAAGCACTACATAAAATCATTTTTAAAATGTTTCTAAAGGGATTTAGTAATATAACTTCCTCATTAACCTGGTGCTTGAAATATAATTTAACAAAGGTTCTCACATAAATTTATGATGGAAGGATTTAGATTAAATACAAACATTTTACAATAAACAGCTTTATATGATATAACCAGGGATGGTTTCAGGTGGTTTGATATCAAAAGGATTAATGGAAGTGAAGCTAATTATTACTTGGTTATGATAAAATTTAATGATAATGCATGTAGTTATTGCAGGGGATTTGATAAGGATTACTCAAATGATTTTATGGTTTCTTCCATTTACACCCTGGTTGAATACAGTTCTCTTGATTCTCATTATAAACATATGAGATATGCATTTTATGCAGTCTGTTCCGTCAGATACACTGTAATGCTAAATTTCTCATGTTTTCATTGACCTAAATCGTTGTAATTTCAACCCATAGAAGAAGAAGAAGAAGAAGAAAAAGAAGAAAAAGAAGAAAAAGAAGAAAAAGAAAAAGAAGAGAAAAAGAAAAAGAAAAGGAGAAAGAAAAAGAAAAAGAGAAAGAAAAGAAAAAAAAGAAAAACAAAAACAAAGAAAAACAAAAAAACAAAAAGAAAAAGAACAAGAAAAGGAAAAAGAAAAAAAAAGAAAAAGAAAAAGAAGAAAAACAAAAAAACAAAAAGAAAAAGAAAAAAAGAAGAAAAAAAAGAAAAAAGAAGAAGAAGAAGAAGAAGAAGAAGAAGAAGCCACTGACCTGTGTCATCAATCCTGGTTTTACTTAGATTTAGTCTCTCTAATTGGGTACAGCTGTTCAAGTGCTGACTCTTCAAAAACCGGCTTGAAATTCTGCAAATGAAATTTGAAATATAATAATTGTTTCTACTTTTGGCACAAGGCTAGCCATTATCCCAGTGCATTACTGGTACTTTATTTTATCGACCCCGTAAGGATGAAAGGCAAAGTTAAACTTGGCGGAATTTAAACTCAAACGTAAAGGGACGTAACTCTATGCTGGAAAGCATGGCGTCCGACCGTCTACCGATACTGCCAATCCACCGCCCTGCATTGGAATATAATACCAGCAATTTAGAGGAAGGGAAAGGTGATTATATTGAAACCAGTACTTAACTGGTACATTATTATAATAACCTCAGAAGGATGAAAGGCAAAGTTGACCTCGGTGGGATTCGAACCCAGAATGAATATAGCCAGAACAAATACTGCTAAGCAATTGTTGGATGTTCTAATGTCTCAGCCAGCCCAATACTCTGAATGTTATTATTGTTATTATTATCATTATTATTCGGCATAGAGTTATGGCCCTTTACGTTGAGTTTAAATCCTGCCGAAGTTAGCTTTGCCTTTCATCCTTACAGGGTCGATAAAACAAAGTACCAGTACTGTAATTAGGTCAATTTAATCGACTTTCCCCTCCCCAAAAATTGCTGGCCTTGTGCCTAAAGTAGAAATAATAATTGTCTCTACTTTAGGCACAAGGCCAGCAATTACCCAGTACATTACCCCTACTTTATTTTATCGACCCCGTAAGGATGAAAGGCAAAGTTAACCTAGACGAGATTTGAACTCAGACCGTAACTATGCTAGAAAGCATGGCGTCCAGCCCTCTACCAATACTGCCAATTCACCATCCTAAAGTAGAAATAATAATAATTATTATTATTATCCGGCATAGAGTTACGGCCCTTTACATTCTGAGTTCAAATTCTGCTACAATTAGCTTTGCCTTTCATCCTTACGGAGTTGATAAAGTAACATACCAGTAATACACTGGTGTCGATTTAATCGACTTTCCCATGCCACAAAATTACTGGCCTTGTGCCTTTAGTAGAAATCATTATTATTATAACACATTATTTCTATCAAATCCCGCCAAGGTTGACTTTGTCTTTCATCCTTACGGGGTCGATAAAATAAAGTACCAGTAATGAACTGGGTAATTGCTGGCCTTGTGCCTAAAGTAGAGACAATTATTTCTATTAAAATATAATTTGATTAAGCAGCAATTTTTAATTGATTAACACCTCATTATTGAAAGACCAGGCATTGACAACACTCAAGCATAGGACACAGCAGCACAGATGACAGGGAAAGTATGACTCCTTTTGCCTATTACATATCCTGAGATGATGAAACTATGGAAGTGGTGGTAATTCTTTGGAGCTAACTCACATGACACCAAAATGGCTACAGTAATAAGCACAATGTCTAAAGAGTGCCAAGAATTCATAGAATATTACATATACAATGTAAGGATAAGGGTAAAGAACCCCCTCAGTCATGAAAGTTCCCCTCTGAGGGACAAGTCCAAGTAAAATTGTTTGTAGACGAGCAGCAGTCACCCATGCATACCAGTCTCCCCTCTCTATGCCACCAATGTTATCCATAGGAAAGGCAAAGGCTGATACAGCTTGGCACCAGTGACATTGCAACTCATCTCTACAGCTGAGTGAACTGGAGCAATGTAAAAATAAGAACACAATGCAAAGCTCAGTCCAAGAATCAAACTCACAACCTCACGATTGTAAACCCTCTAACCACTAAGCTAGGCACCTTAACATATACGATGTACCATAACACAAAAAACCTGTCCGTCAATATAAGGACTGTAACACTAAAAGTGTGATGAGACTGCAGGTTACAATGTTTCCAATCACACAGAAAGAATACAGGATTTGAGAGAGGTTTTCAGTCTGGCTGAGAATTTGCCAATCAATCTAGTGCTGGTGCCTTGATAAAATATACCCAGTTCAACCTGTAAAATGGTAGTGCTATTGCTACACAAAATGCACCCAGTATCCTATAAGGTGGTTGGTATGAGGAAGGTCATTCAATGATAGAAACCATGCCAAATATAATGTGATAACCCATGGGAAGTGAATATAAAATGATGATGATAATTCTCTGTTTACAATTTGATAGTTGAGAAAAAGGACAGCTGGAAACATGAATCAACATTAAGGCTGAGAATTCAATATATATATATATATATTCTTTAGATTTGTTCTATTGAGATCTTCACTAAGTCAATTTACTCCTAAAATTTGATTTCAACTCAATTGATAAATTCTTTTCACATAGTTTTATATATAAGCACATACATATATACATATATATCTGTGTGTGTGCGTGTGTGTATATATATATATATATATATATAAAAAACATGTATCTACATATATATGTATATATATATATGTGTGTGTGTGTGTGTGTGTGTGCTAGTGTGTGTGTGTGTGTATGTATACATACATGCACACACACACACATATATAACTTGGTAGTGCTACAATTACTTATTTGCGCTAATGATAAACAGCAACAAGAAGTGACCTGTCAGTACTTGTTAATAACATCTCAATTAACTTAGTTTATTCTACTTGGCAACCTTTATTGCCAAACCAATAGTTTGTTCATCTAATTATTTCACAGCACAGGATATTACTGTCAACCTTTTTCAACAAGTGGATAATCATTTTGCCTGTTTACAAATACTTCTTTCAATCTATATAGAATGGAAAAGACAAGAGCTGATCGTTAGATCGCATCAAGGAAACAATGTTTCCATTGGTCTTTCAATTAAAACTATCAGTTGCAACAGGAGCAATGTGAAGTAAAGCACTTTGCCCAAATACATAACAAACCACCCAGTCCAGGATTTGAATTCATAATCTTATGATAGTCAGTCAAAAATGTTAACCACTAGACCATGTGCCTTCTATATATATATCCACCTACATATCTATGTATTCATGTATCCATCTTGTCTACACATCTATCTTTTTCTATATGAAGGATTTGAGACCCCAACAGCTGAGCTCCTACTGTTTCAGCAGCTAGATCCGAACTCAGCCATCGAGGTCCCAAATCCTTTATATTACCCACTCTATTACCCCAAGTATCAAGTACTCTGGTAAGTAATGGTCTAACGGGTTTTTACTGCATCCATTCTGATTTATCTTTTTCTATATCTCTTTCTTTCTCTAACTTACTCTCCTTGGCCTATCTGTATGTCTCTCTCTCTAATTTCCTTTCCTTGTGCCCCCCCCCCCTCTCTCTCTCTCTCTGCATATCTATTAATCTATCTATTGCTTTTGTCTCATACACACTGAACTACTTTTTAAAATCAACCAGGTACAGGTATAGTTGTATGGTTAAGAAGTTTGCTTCATAACAACATGTTTCTGAATTCAGCCCCACTGTATGGTACCTTCTACCTTGCATTTACCAATACCTTCTGAGTGGAATTGGTAGATTGTGTGTGTTTACTTTTATACCAGTCTAAAAACCAGGGGTATTGTTTATGCTGTGAACCTTTATGTCCCATGACTTAGCAGTTCGGCAAATAACGACTGATAAAATGTGTATTTGACTGAAATAAGTACAGGGCTGTTATTACTGACTAAAACACTTGAAGTTGCTGCCCCAATATGGCTGTTGCCCTATGATTGTAACCAGTGAAGGAAAGAATAAACATGATTTAAACTTTGTAAGATTACTCTAGTTATGCTTGGCTGCTCACTTGAGATACGTTGAATTCACAATTTTGAAAGACAATGTCAGAAAATGGTGTGTGTGTGGTCGAGTTTATGTGTGTATGTATGAGAATATGAGTTTTCCAAAGAATACAGAAGTTAGAGTTGGAAAGTATTATGTTATGTTGTAGAATGAATCAGTCTTGGTCAGCCCTGCTGGAGTAGACTTATTATCAAAAGCACTCCATCTATGACCATCCCATTTTTTCAGACTTTGTGTATACTACACTGGACTATATGTCCACTTTTCATTTTAAGATGGTAAGGAGTGATCTGAGAGAAATTTGGCTGCTATTTCTAGCAGGTCTAGCAACAACATAGAGGTTACTTGATAACTGATAAGCATTTATTTAATAGATATTTCTTCTCCTTTAGCACAGCACACTTCTTCTTCACTATTCATTGAATTAGCTCCTGTCTGTACAACCCAACGACAAGCACTTCAATGAGTGATTCTTGTATTGCAGAACATTTGTGAGCTTTTAATTGTTGGTTGTTTCCTTAATATTCATAGTGATTACACTATTATTAGTGTTGTTTTATTTATCAGTTTGCTTTCTCTTCAAAGTCATCTACTCCTATCTGTCTATTTTGCCATCAGATGCTACAGGCCATGATTTGGCTACCTACGAAGTCATCTACTCTCTTCCTCTCTCTTACTCTATTATTAGTGTTGCTGAATTCACTCCAATCGGTTATTTTGCCATGACGGCGACCCTCTCTCTATGATGGCTACCCTCTCTCTAACTCTCTCTCTCTCTCTATGAGGGCTATACCCCCTCTCTCTCCCTCTCTCTATCTCTAAGCCACCTATTACCTCCCTTTCCCTCTCACCCATTCTTTCCTCACTCATTTTGAAGTTCTTGAAGAGATAAGACACACTTGACTCTAAAAGGCTAAAATGAATCACTAGAGCTGCTTAACCACGTTCCAGCCATCCATCCATACAAATCTTTCAGGTATCCCTCTATTTCCCCAATTGCAAATGTTCTGCTCACAATTATTGCAGTATTTATCACTTCGCTAGCTTCCACAACACATTTATTTTTTTACCCTCATTTTCTCTACCATGTCACCTACTCTCCTCCTCTCTCTTACACTATTATTAGTATTGTTTTATTTATCAGTTCGCTTTCTCTTCAAAGACATCTACTCCTATCCGTCTATTTTGCCATCAGATGCTACAGGCCATGATTTGGCTACCTACCTCACAATTTCCCTCCCACCCACCTCCTCACACCACCATAGCCTATTCGACCAATCAAACCTCAGCATGCCCCCCTCCCCCACTACCAATCCCAACAAACCCTGCCATTTCTACTACTACCTACCTCTCTCAATGAAAGGAAGAGCAGGAGAAATCGTAGAGATGCTAGAGCGAAAGGAAATTGATGTATGCTGTGTGCAAGAGACTAGATGGAGAGGAGAGTCTGCTAGAGTCCTTGTAGGAAAAAGTCAGTGCTACAAATTTTTCTGGGTGGGAAATGACGATGGGATGGGTGGTGTAGGTATACAACTAACTGACAAGTGGGTAGATAAAGTAATCTCAGTGTACAGGGTAAATGCAAGAATCATTAAACTCAGACTAGTCCTGAATAAAACAATTACCACAATAATATCAGCTTACGCACCCCAATCGGGGTTGCCAGACGAACTTAAGGATAAGTTTTACAAGTCCTAAATAAAGAAGGATTCAGACTTCTAGAATTCTGCGACGCCAATGACATGTCGATATGTAACACAAACTTCAAAAAACCCGACAACCACCTGATCACCTATAGATCAGGGGAGCATTCTAGTCAGATAGATTTTATCCTCATCAGAGGACGTGACAGATGGACGGTCGTAAACACAAAAACCTTCCCTAGTGAGGAATGTACCTCCCAACATAGCTTAGTTGTCAGCAACCTCACGGTCAGAACTAGACGAACCTGGAAACAGAGGCCAATCTGGAGAAGAAAGATCTGGAAGCTGAAAGACCCCTCAGCCAGTAACAGATTTAAAGATATTTTACTCAATGCCTACGACAGTAAAGAAGAACAGATAGAGACATTTAACGTAGAAGAGAACTGGGAGTTCCTAAAAAATAACTTACTAGAGGCGACGGATGAGATCTGTGGCTGGAGTAAGACCACAAGCAGGAGGAGAGTGACTTGGTGGTGGAACAATAAGGTATATGAGGCAGTTAAGGCCAAGAGACAGGCATGGAAAGAATGGAAGAACGGGGGAAGCAGGGTACATTACATAGAGACCAAGAGGGAAGCTAGGCGACAAGTATACTTAGCTAGGAGGGAAGCAGAGGATAGAAAATTCAAGCATTTTTGCAACGTGAGGACCAGAAACAGGAGGTGTTCAAGATTGCGAGGCAGTGTGTCAGAGAGAATTGTGATGTCATTGGAGAGAAGTGTATCCAGAATGATAAAGGTGAGCTTGCCCTCACAAGTGCTGAGAAGAAAGATGCATGGAAGAGCCATTATGATAGATTACTAAATGAGGAAGGAGAGACCCTACCCCAAGTAGACCCTATAGAGGGGCCAGCAGTACAAGTCAGCAGCAGCGTAGTAAGTGAGGCAATCAAAGATATGAAGATGGGAAAGGCAATCAGTCCATCGGGTATAGCTGTCGAGGCTGAAGGCATCTGGGTTTGTAGGTCACACTATAACCACACGTATTGTTAACCAGGTAATACTAGAAAGTGTCATATGAAAAGATTGGTGCAGTAGCATCATTGTCAACTGCTACAAAGGTAAAGGTGATGCACTAGATAGAGGAAACTATAAAGGTATAAAGCTGATGGACCAGGTCATGAAAGTAACAGAAAGAGTTATAGCACAGTTGATTAGGGACCGGGTGAAACTAGATGAGATGCAATTTGGGTTTGTACCAGGAAGAGGCACCACTGATGCCCTCTTCCTTGTGAGGCAGTTACAGGAAAAGTACCTAGCTAAAAGTAAGCCACTCTACCTGGCATTCGTCGATCTCGAGAAATCCTTTGACAGAGTTCCACATGCTATAATCTGGTGGGCTCTTAGAAAACTAGGAGTAGATGAATGGCTTGTGAAAGCTGTACAAGCCATGTATAGGGGAGCAGTCAGCAAAGTTAGGATTAGCAATGAGTATAGCGAGGAATTTAGCGTACAGGTTGGTGTCCACCAGGGCTCTTTCCTTAGCCCTCTCCTGTTCATCATAGTCCTGCAGGCAATAACGGAGGAGTTTAAGACCGGATGCCCATGGGAACTCCTGTATGCTGATGACCTTGCACTCATAGCTGAATCTATAGTAGAACTAGAGAAGAAATTCCAAACTTGGAAGCAGGGACTAGAAAGAAAGGGTCTCAAATTCAACATGACAAAGACTAAGGTCCTTGTAAATAGACGAGAAAACAGAACCCAGATCCCCTCAGGGAAATGGCCTTGCTCAGTATATAGGAAAGGTGTAGGTAGGAACTCCATTCTCTGCCCCAAATGCAAACAATGGGTACACAAGAGATGTAGCGGGATCTCAGGATGCTTAATTAAGAATGTAGGCTTCACATGTAGCAGCTGTGCTGGGACAGCAAGCAGCAAACAGCCACAGGAAACAAGTACCACCAATCTCTGGGAGGGCTCTGTAGAAACAGTAGACAGCTTCTGCGACCTAGGTGACCGAATTAGCAGCGGAGGTGGGTGTTCAGAAAGTACAATAGCTAGGGTAAGAACGGGATGGAAGAAGTTCAGGGAACTACTGCCACTGCTAGCTGCAAAAGACTTCTCCCTCAAAATGAAAGGCAGACTGTATGATGCGTGTATCCGAACAGCGATGTTGCATGGTAGTGAGACCTGGGCGCTGAAGGTGGAAGACTTACGTAGATTAGAAAGAAACGAAGCCTGCATGCTCCGATGGATGTATAATAGTAATATACGCGAACAGCAAAGTATAAATTAATTGAGAGAGAGACTGAGCATAAGAGGAATCAAATGCTGTGTGCAGGAGAGGCAGTTGTGTTGGTATGGACATGTGATGCATATGAAGGATGACAGCTGCATAAAAAGGTGCAGAGCACTAGAAGTCAATGGAAACCCCGGAGTGGGGAGACCCAAGAAGACCTGGGATGAGGTGATAAAAGCCAACCTTACCCAATTACACCTCTCAAAGGCGATGACACACGACCGTGATCTCTGGCGTCACGCAGTAATACAGAGTACCCGACCTCCCATGGGTACAAGCTGAAGCATATAGACAATATGCCCCCACACCCTCCACTGCAAAGTGGTCGTGGAGGTGCCACAGCAAAAAAGCACCCAGCCCACACTGTAAAGTGGATGTGTAGGCGCCACGTTTTACATACATGACTGTATGTAAAATCCTGCCATATGTCTTTGTATTGTCCCCTTTTCTTGTGCGCCCTTGTGGCAAATAAAGAAATATATCTATATGATTTTAGATCCAGTTCAATGAGTGTGAGTGTGAATGACTCATTGTGTAAAATAAAACTAGTAACAAGGGATCTAAGATGGGACTTATCTAGAAGAACATGTATTTTGTGTAAAGTTTGTTAAATCCAGAATATAGAGTGGAATAGGTGATATGTTAAAGTTTCTGGGAGAGAGAGAGAGAGTATGCCTCAATTGTGTTAGAGACACACTTCAGCTATAGATGCTGCAGTGGTGGTGGTTGATGATGTCTCATTGCTTATAATCACAGCTTCAGTAATTCATTTTTGTTATGGATTAGTTGTGAATATTTAGCTTCATGTCATCCTTGTTAAAGTAAACTTACTGTCAAAAGCATTACAGCACTGATCATCCTCTCTTTTTTTAAGGTATAGTATATCTATGACTAAATTATTTTTGATACACATGTCCCCTTTCCTTCTTTAGATTGTAGAGTGTGATTTGAGGAAAATTTGACTAGGGACTTGATTATAAACCATTTTCAGAGCCTCAAAAATGAGTGGGTGAGAAAAAGAAAAGCATAAGGTTATATTCAGATCAAAGACTAGTCCAGATACTTGCAATAGAATGGACTCAATTCAAGGCACCCAATGATGAGATAGTAGTGTTGAACCTAGTCAATGAATAAACTCTCCCACTTATGACAGATACAGTCAATCCAACAGGTTTACATTTTCCATCTACACAATTTCCCTCTTATACCTTGGACTAACTCACAGCTACGACAGAAGACACTTTCTCAAATTGCCATGCATTGTGATTGAACCAGAAGCCATATGGTTGCATGGCAAGTTTCTTAAACATACAGCCATGCCTGTTCCCATTGTAATAAAGATAAATGCTGGTGATTTGTAAATATTGAAGTAGAAAGAATAAGATTATATTACCTAGTTGATGCAAGGCTTAGTTCAAGCAGTTTGGGAAATGCTAGAAGAAAAAAACATATATAAACATGTTAAATAACAACAAAAGAAGATACAATAATAGCTTTTATACAAAAAAAAAGAAGATATATCAAATGTTATATAATAAAAATATTCTACAAGATTTATAAAGACCTTGCTGTTTTTTAAGATATCAAGGTTTATTTAGAGGGAAATTTGGTTGCTATTTCTAATAATAATAGATGTTTGAATCTGAGAAGCTGCAGAACAAATGCTAAAGCAATCAAATATTTAGATTCAAAGAGGGAACCTATACATGATCATCTGACTTGTTAACAAAAGCAGCCAAATTTACACTTTAATGGCTGTAGGTATATTATACCTAAACATAAAAATCACATTTTTGATCATAGGTATTTTCAATCAGGGCTGTCCAAGGTTTAAACCAGAACAACAATTAAATATTTAAAGTTGATAAACAATTAAACAGTAATGAAACTTACTGAAATAAACAGTTCTAAATTTCAGGTGCAATAGATATCATCAGTCAAATGGTTTTACTTTTGTGGTGATGATGATGATAGTGACACCACCATCACCACCACCATCATCATCATCATCATCATCATAAACAATATTGTTCATCATTAAAATCTTATTCATGTGGTATCCACTAAGCAGTTGTTGTTTAGTCATATATCAGCCCTGAATAAGCAGACCTGTAATAAAAGCCCTTCCAGTTATGACTATCCTGCTTTGTTTCCAGACATACTGTATCTAGGACTGCATTAACTGGTATATCCTACCTTTTCTCCGGAGAGTAGAATGTGATTTCAGGGTGATTTAGCTGATATTTCTTGCAGAGTAATCAACCCCATAGAGATTACCTCATTTCTTAGTTAGTAGTTGCTTTATCTACTGGAACCCTCAGTCAAATCTCCTCAAATAATACTTTATTATCATGCTAATATTGATCTAGATAACATCACACCCCCACCACCATCACTATTCTTACTACAAAAACTGCCACTTTCTTCAGTCAGAAAGAAATACTTACATTCAAACACAGCTGCACATGCATTTGTTATTTTGGTTCTGTCTAAGTAGAGAACTTCCAATTCACACAGATCTGTAAAGAAATGGAACAAACAAAATAAATAAAAGTTCATTTAATATACAGTAAAACTTTTCCATGGATTAAAAATCAGGATAAAAATAAATACAAATACCATTAGAGAATTGGATATGATTTATAGTTCAAAACATATAACAAGAAAGCAATCAGAAAAATAACTTCCACACTTGTGGAGGACAATCAACGATATTGCTGATGTTTTGAGGTACTTGAGGGAGGACATTCAGTGAAAGCAACCGGATCTGTAGAATGTGATGAATTGGATTCTTCACAATGACAATGCACCGTGTCACTAAGCTCTCCTCACTTGTAAGTTATTATTACTATATATATATAATATAAGTTAAAACAATGAAATAAAAAATCAAGTCATTAGAGATATACTTCACTGCTTTACGATCGTTTCTAGGTGATGATAATACATTATATATATATATATATATATATATATATATATAAGAAAATGAGGTTTTTTTTATAAAAACACGAGATGTCCTACACAGGTGAAAGTATAAGGAAAAGAAATCAAAAATGCGACTGGAGTCTTTTTAAAACACAAACCCTCCATCTCAATTATACTTTTGAAAATCATAAGAACTGTGAAACCAGTAAAGGAAATAAATAAATATTTTTACAAAGACTCCAGTCACATTTTCAATTTCTTTTTCTTATATATATATATCATCATCATCATCATTTTACGTCCGCTCTTCCCTGCTTGCAAGGGTGGGACGGGTCTTATTCAGCACAGCATCTCTCCATTTGTCACGGTCCTTCGTCATCTCCACCGTGAGCTTCAATGATCTGAGGTCTGTTCTCACCACCTCCGCCCATGTTTTTCGTGGTCTACCTCTACGACGTCTTCCTTCAACTGGCATTTCCTGGCACTTCTTCACCTATCGGTCATCCTCCATGAGCATCACATGTCCATACCACCTCAGTCTCCTCTCCCATACACTACATTCTATCCCTCTCAGACACAGTTTCTCTCTCAACACATTTATGCTGGGTCGTTCACGCACATTTACACTGCACATCCAATGGAGCATGCTTGCCTCATTTCTCTCCAGCCGTCGCATATCCTCTGCAGTTGCTGCCCATGTCTCACTACCATGCAGCATCGCGCTCCTCACACAGGCATCATACAACTGGCCTTTCGTACGCAGGGAGAAACCCTTCTTCGTCAGCAGAGGAAGCAGCTCCCTAAACTTCTTCCAACCCGTCCTTATTCTAAATACTATGGCCTCGGAACACCCTCCTCCCATGCTAATCTGATCTCCTAGGTACCGGAAGCTATCTACCACTTCTATAGCACCCTCCTGCATTTGAAAAAGGTGTCTATCAATGCGACTTCTACTGTCTAATTTCCCTGTACATCTGCTGCATACATATTTCTCCCTACCTCTTAGTTTGTTTGCTATCTCGCTACATCTCTTGTGTACCCAGGATCTGCATTGTGCATTTTATAGAATTTATGCCAGTTCCTTTTCTGCATATCGAACATGGCCATTTCCCTGACGGAATCAGAGTTTTGTCCTCTTTTCTACTCATCAACACTTTTGTCTTAGCTAGGTTCACTCTCAGTCCTCTTGCTTCCAACTGCTGTTTCCATAGCCAGAATTTATTCTCTAGCTCCTCTACTGATTCTGCTATAAGAACCAGATCGTCAGCATAGAGAAGTTCCCATGGACAGCCAATTTTAAACTCCTCTGTTATGGCTTGGAGGACTATAATGAACAAGAGCGGGCTGAGGACTGAACCTTGATGTACTCCTACTTGTATCTGGAATTCCTCACTAAACTCCATTCCTACGCTGACTTTACTGAGAGTACCTCTGTACAAAGTTTGCACTGTCCTCAACACCTAGTTTCCTTAGGGACCACCAGATGACAGATCGGGGTACCCTATCAAAGCCTTCTCTAGGTCAACAAAGGCTAAGTATAGTGGCTTATTTTTCTCTAAGAACCTCTCTTGCAATTGTCTCACCAAGAAGAGGGCATCCGTTGTACTCTTCCCAGGCACAAAACCAAACTGCATCTCATCTAGTTTGAGCCTTTCTCTAATTAGTTGTGCTAATATCCTTTCTGCCACTTTCATAACCTGATCCATCAGTTTTATACCTCTATAATTGCTCCTCTCCAGAGCATCCCCTTTACCTTTGTAGCAATTTATGAGAATACTGCTGCACCAGTCTTTGCGTATGACACCACCATATATAACCTGATTGATGATGCGTGCAACCAGTTTAGTGCCTACGTCCCCTGATGCCTTCAGCATCTCAGCAACTATTCCCGATGGTCCAGCAGCCTTACCATTTTTCATTTCCTTAATCGCCTCTTGGACGCTATATTCGTCAATCTCAATAGCTGGTCCCTCTGTCAGATCTACTAAGGTTAATTTCTCTCTCTCCCATTCGTTCTCCACATTCATCAGTCTCTCATAATGACATTTCCAGGCCTCCTTTTTCTGATCATTCGTGACACTAAGTACACCGGCATCATCCCGGACACATTTATGTCCAACAACATCCTGATTTGCATTGACACATTGCCTTGCAATGTGGAACACCGCACGCCTCTGATCTTACCGTCGCAGAACATTGGCAAACCTCCTACTCTCAGCCTCCCTGGGTGCTAAGTACACCTGACATCTAGCTTCTCACTTAGCGGCTGTATATTCTTCCTTACTCCCACCCTTTTTCCAAGCCTTCCTTGCTAGTCTTTTGTCTCTAATGGCCTTATCTACTGTGCTGTTCCACCACCAGGTTACTCTCTGTCTGGTTGGAGCTCTGCTCCAACCACAAGTTTCATCAGTAGCCTGCAGCAAGTTGTCACGTAAGAAATTCCAGTTATTATCTATGTCATACGTCTCTAAATCGTCTTCTTTTTCGTCATACACATCTTGAAGGGCTTTCCTAAATTTGTATTTTAGTGAAAGGTCTTTTAGCTTCCAGACCTTTCTTCTCCACACCTTCCTGTATGTCTCATTCCATCTCTTGCTTACTGAGATATCACTAACGACTAACCTATGCTGTGGGATACATTCTTCCCCAGGGTATGCTTTGGTATTAGACACCATCTGCCTGTCCCGCTGCCTAACTAGTAAGAAGTCAATCTGGCTTATGTGCTCGCCAGATTTGTAGGTTATTAGGTGATTGGCAGGTTTCTGGAAGTTTGTGTTACAAATAGTCAGTGTACTATATATATATATATATATATATATATATATATATATATATATTAAATGACTTCATTGACTAGAAAAATTAAAATAATTGAATGGAAAATTGATACCTTTTAATGCATTGGCGCCAGTGTCAGTAATTCTGGTATTTCCAAGTAATAAAATCCTCAAACTGCAAAACAAAGTAATCTTTTAAATAACAGCATAATGAACAAACCTTTTACTGTCAATGTCTAAATTTCTTCAATAAATTATTTATAGTCATTGTTATTGATCTCCAGGCCAGCATTCATCAAGCAAGAACTGTGATAAACGCTGTGGCTGTTACATTACCACTATGTTGTTGAATGTGTCATTCCTTTTCTAAGATGGTAAGAAGTTATATGAAGGATTATTTGGCTTCTATTACCAGCAGATTGAATTACTTCATAAAGACTTGTTCATTGGCTCTGAAATGACTTATTCATTTCTTGTGTCAATCTTAGAACAAATAAACTTTTATCAACAGACATGAAGATAATAGTCTCATTGTAATAGTCTCTCAGACAACAGATTTTGAGAGAACAATCTACCTTCTGCTGATGCATATTTAGAAAATAATAATTAGCCTTAAGAAGTTTAAATGTCTTAGAGTTGTAAGATCTATCTATTGTTCTTGCTCGATGGGACTGGGGTTATCCTGGTCAACAGTCCAAGAGGCTTCATCGTGTGTAGAGCCAAGAGTTGTAAGAAGTGACTAAAATTGTTGGCAACAGGTAAGACACCTGATTCTAAAACATTGCCTCAAAAAATTCCATCCAAGCCATGCCTTCATGGAAAGGCAAACATAAAAATGATGATATCTTTAGTATTTAGTACTATAACCATTATATAGTAGCGGCAGCAGCAGAAATAGCACAAATGGCAGAAAACAACAACAATTGTAGCACTAGGCACAGCAGCAGTTTTGGAAGAAGCTGCTGCCACCACTACCGCCACCATAATCACCATTTTTACATTTGTTTTCCCAAGCTTGCATGGTTTTGGTGGGTTGTCAAGGTCTGCGTTGGGTCATATTTATCGGTACTAATCTCTAAATAGGTTGGAAACCCCATCTTGCTCATATGTTCCATTTGATGGCATGGAGGTATTTCTTATTCTATTTAGAGTGTACTGTGTACATTTTATCATGGTAAAGGCTCAAGTTCGGTTTGTCTCTGAAAAGACTAAAAGGTTGTGTCATACCAACTAGTATAAAAAGAGTGCCTTCTTCCCCATGCTGTGGTGTAGCTATTTCTTCATCCCTTTCTTTCACACACAACTTGGTATTAGATAACAGACATTTTCTACCACATCACCAATACCAGATAGTAGAGGAATACAATATTTAGCATTATCACCACTAATAGACAGTTATTTACGACTACCACTAATTAACACACATTATGGTACTTAATACGAGGGCGGTGGATTGGCAGTATTGGTAGAGGGTCAGGCACCATGCTTTGCAGCAAAGAGTTACGGCCCTTTATGGTCTGAGTTCAAATCCCGGCGATGTTAACTTTGCCTTTCAGCCTTAGGGGATCGATAAAATAAAGTACCAGTAATACACTGAGATAATTGCTGGCCTTGTGCCAAAAGTAGAATCAATTATGGTACTTAATACTGATTTCTAAATTATGCACTAAGTCATCAAATTTGAGTAAAGGGCAAAGTTGATTAAATTAACTCCAATCCATAACTGGTACTTTATTTGATCAACCCTGGAAGGATGAAAGGCAAAGTTGACCGTGGCAGGATTTGAAATCAGAATGTAAAGAGCAAGAACAAAACTGCAATGGCAGTTTGTCTGATATGGCACTTGATATCAACAGTAATACATGTGCAGCTTAGTATGAATAGCAATATTCATACCAGTAACCCTTTTGATATCAAACTGCCTGAAATTACCCCTGGTTTGTTTTAAAGTGTTTATATCTATCTAAAAATCTTACATCATAATTTTATGTAAGAACATTGAAGTCATACCTCTAACATTCTTGATTAAGTTATTTAAAAAGCAAATACTATGTCTTTCATTAGATATATGGTAATGAAAGGATGAAATGGTGTGCAATGCTTAATATAAATGCCACAAGATTATTTAAAAAAAATATTGTTTCTAACCTGTGTATTTTGCCAATACCACTTATACCAACATCTCCAACATTGATATAATTGGTTAAATCAAGGGTTGTTAATGGCACCTCTGCAAAAGAAAAATAAAAATTTAACAACTTAAAATAATATCAAAATTTGATTACTTTATTTCTCCTTGTTTTTCAGCATTAAATCATCACAGATGAAGCAAACCTTTGGTTGAAAGCATTCCACTAATGTTTAACTCATTTTTTGTTTCAGTCTTGATAGGCTGTACTCTAAATTGTAATTGTGTGAAATGTCTAGCAGTTGGATGATGATGTAGAGGTTTCCACATTGGCCCAGTTATTTCTTTTTATTGATGGTATTTACAATTTCCTCTTTTATTTGTTAACATTTTTTTCATTCCATTTTATGTACAAACAGTTTCAAGATCTATTTTCTTTGTTTTATTTTATTGGCTCCAGTATTTAGACACTTGCCATGCTGGGGCACACTGTTTCAAAATGAAAATAATAATTTAAACAGAAATAATCTGTGTTTAACTGAATAAAGTTAGTTGTTGTATGATGTAGTGTTGTAAAAGTGTAATGGTAGGCTATGGTTATACTATATAATATTGTACTATATAAGCATGGTTTAATGTGTAGTGTAATGTAATAAAGTGCAATATAACAAAGTATAGTGTAATGTCGTGTGGTATGGTGTAGAGTAATATAGTATAGTGCAATACAAAGCAGTATAGTGTTGTGCAGTATAGTTCAATGTTGTGTACTATAGCATAGGTTTGGTGTAATGCAATATTTTATAATATAGTGTAGCATAGTATAGTGCAATATAGTGCAGTGTAGTGTTGTTCAGTGTAATATAGTGCAGTGAAATGTAGTATAATATAGTGTAGTTCAGTGTAGTGCAATGTAGTATAGTATAGTGTAATGTAATATAATGTAATGTAATATAGTGTAATGTAATATAATTGTTTCTACTTTAGGCACACGGCCAGCAATTACCCAGTGCATTACTGGTACTTTATTTTATCGATCCCGTAAGGATGAAAGGCAAAGTCAACCTCAGCGGGATTTGAACTCAGATCGTAAAGGGACGTAACTATGCTGGAAAGCATGGCGTCCGACCCTCTACCGATAGTGTAATGTAATATAATGTAATGTAGTATAGTGTAATGTAATATAGTGTAATGTAATATAGTGTAATACAGTGTAGTGTTGTATAGTGTAGTATATTGTAATATAGTGTAGTACAGTGTAGTGTTGTATAGTGTAATATATTGTAATATAGTGTAGTACGGTGTAGTGTTGTATAGTGTAATATATTACAATATAGTGTAGTACAGTTAGCTCTAGAGGTGCCAGTGATTTTCTTGGCAATTTGGTACACAGAGCGCATGTCATTGCGTGCCGCAGCTGCTTCTGCCTCCTCTGCCTTACTCTCAAGCCACATTCGTTTGTCCTTTTGGGTGCTGCGTTTCACCTCCTTGTCCTTCTCAACATACTGCTGATATACCTTGATGGCCTCTGGGGTAGTGGCATGCCTCTGCTGGTGAATCAAAACCCTTAAGAATAACAAGTCACCAGGTATGGATGGCATTTCTGCTGAAATGTTGAAGTCAGGAGGCGAAAGCATGGTCAAGTGAATGGGCCACTTATGTAATCTTGTGTGGAACACGGGTGAAGTCCCAGAAGACTGGAGAAACGGAGCGGTTGTCTGTATCCCCAAGAAGGGCAACCTTGCTGATTATGACAACTGGAGGGGAGTGACCACTTCTCTCCATACCATGGCATGGTTGACCGGAAACTGCAAGAACAACAGGCAGGGTTCCGACCAAAATGTTCCTGTGCAGAGCAGATCTTTACACTATGCCGCATCATTGAGAGGTACAACAAATTCCAGAGGCCCCTCGCCATCAGCTTCATCGATTTCTCCAAAGCATTCGATAGCATTCATCAACCGTCGTTCTGGAGCATCATGCATGAGTATGGTCTGCCCCAGAGAGTCATTTCGGTAATCAAACAGATTTACACAAACGCCAAGTGCTGCATACGGACAGAGGATGGTTACAGTGACTGGCGTGCATCAAGGTTGCTCGCTCCCTCCAATTCTCTTTGCCATAGCCATTGACTGGGTACTAAGAAGAGCGTCTAAAGACCAGGGTATATCTTGGGTGGGAGAGCAAAAGTTGTCTGACCTGGACTTTGCGGACGATATTGCTGCACTTTCAGAGAGCTCAGCTGACCTGCAAATCATTGTGAACAATATCAATGTCGAAGCAGGAAGCTTAGGTCTCAATATCAATGCCAAGAAGACCAAAAGCATGTTATCTGGGACACACCCACCACCAACCAGTGTCTTTATTGAACAGGGGGAGGTGGGGATAGTGGACAACTTCACCTACCTAGGAAGCTCCATTAACAATGGACAGTGAACTGCAATGTAGAATGGGAAAGGCTTCAGCAGCATTTAACCAGCTTGCCAAGATCTGGAAGAGCAGGAAGTTCACCCTCAAAACAAAGATGAGATTCTACAACAGCAACGTGCTGACCACACTCTTGTACGGAAAAGAAACATGGCACCTTAAGACCAACCAAGAGAAGAAGTTGGACGCATTCGATTCCAGATGTCTGCGAAAGATCCTGGGGATTAAATGGAGTGACCATGTAACAAACCAGGCAGTCAGGAACCGCACCGATCAGCAGCTGGTCTCTTTTGCCATCTGCAAGCGACGCCTGGGCTGGTTTGGACACGCTTTGAGACTTCCCCCGGAGAGACTGGCGAACCAAGTACTTAAATGGAGCCCGCAGGGAAGCAGACGGAGAGGGCGACCCAAAATGAACTGGCGCCAGACAGTTGAGAGGGACCTGCGAGCGACAAACAGACAATGGCGGGATGCTGTGCAACTGGCTGCTGACCGAACGTGATGTAACACTATGATTGCCTCATGCGTCGCAAGGCGCGGGAGCTTCTGAGTCTGAGTGAGTACAGTGTAGTGTTGTATAGTGTAATATATTGTAATATAGTGTAGTACAGTGTAGTGTTGTATAGCGTAATCATCATCATCATCATCATCATCGTTTAACGTCCATGTTCCACGCTTGCATGGGTTTGGACGGGAGTTTTCCCACTTGAGGCAAGAGTGGTTGTCTTGCTCGCATAGGACCATCTGGCGGGTTTTCTACAGCTGGATGCCCTTCCTAACACCAACCACATTTACAGTGTGGGACTGGGAGGTTTTTACCGTGTTGCCTACACGGCCACATTACAGCGTGGACTGTGTGTTTTTTTGTCATGACACCTACACGATCTCATTTGTTTCGGCCTGGATGTTGTGGCACCAACGTAACTTTACATTGAAAGGGGCGGTGTGGATGGGGTGGGGGTAGTGTGACGGGGGCGTATTTTGTTAGAGATGCCTACTGACTTTAGTAGGTTTACTTTGTATTTAGGCAAGGCAGGTCTTCTCTATTACTGAGTACCGCCAAAGATCTCGGTCCAGTGGCATTGTCTTGGAGAGGTGTAAGTGTGTGAGGTCGGAATTTATCAGGTCGTCCCAGGTTTTTCTGGGTCTGCCTACTCCGTGGCTACCGTCTATCTTTATTGCCCTGCACTTTGTTATACAGCTGTCGTCTTTCATGCGCATCACGTGACCGTACCAACGTAGCCTTCTCTCGAGTAAACAACATCTGATCCCTCTTATTTCTAATTTTTTCCTTAGTTCGTTTATGCTTTGCCGTTCACGTATATTACTATTGCACATCCAGCGGAGCATGCAAGCTTCGTTCCTCTCTAGTCTGCGTATATCCTCTGCACACAATGCCCAGGTCTCACTGCCATGCAGCATTGCTGTTCGTATGCAGGCATCATACAACCTGCCTTTCATTTTTAGGGAGAACCCTCTAGCGGCTAATAGTGGTATAAGCTCTCTGAACTTTTTCCATCCAGTTCTGACTCTAGCTACTGTACTTTCAGAGCACCCTCCCCCACTGCTGATTTTGTCACCCAGGTAACGGAAGCTGTCCACTATTTCTATAGAACCCTCTGCGCAGTTGAAGGAGCTAGTATTTTGTGGGCACTTGCTGCTACTTATTGCACCAGAGCACCGGCCACATGTAAAATCTATGTTCTTAGTTAGCTTACCTGTGATCCCACTACATCTTTTATGCACCCATACTTTGCATTTGGGACATAAAATGGAGTTTCTACCTACGCCTTTCCTACACACTGAGCATGGCCATTTCCCAGATGGGACTGCCGCCTTATTTTCTTTCCTACAAACTAGAACTTTAGTCTTAGCCAGGTTAATTTTAAGGCCTTTTGATATATATTGTAATATACTGTAGTACAGTGTAGTGCTGTATAGTGTAATATATTGTAATATAGTGTAGTACAGTGTAGTGTTGTATAGTGTAATATATTGTAATATAGTGTAGTACAGTGTAGTGCTGTATAGTTTAATACATTGTAATATATTGTAGTACAGTGTAGTATTGTATAGTGTAATATATTGTAATATAGTGTAGTACAGTGTAGTGTTGTATAGTGTAATATATTGTAATATAGTGTAGTACAGTGTAGTGCTGTATAGTTTAATACATTGTAATATATTGTAGTACAGTGTAGTATTGTATAGTGTAATATATTGTAATATACTGCAGTACAGTGTAGTGTAATATATTGTAATATACTGTAGTACAGTGTAGTGTTGTATAGTGTAATATAGTGTAGTACAGTGTAGTGTTGTATAGTGTAATATATTGTAATATACTGTAGTACAGTGTAGTGTTGTATAGTGTAATATATTGTAATATAGTGTAGTACAGTGTAGTGTTGTATAGTGTAATATATTGTAATATAGTGTAGTACAGTGTAGTGTTGTATAGTGTAATATATTGTAATATAGTGTAGTACAGTGTAGTATTGTATAGTGTAATATATTGTAATATAGTGTAGTACAGTGTAGTGTTGTATAGTGTAATATATTGTAATATAGTGTAGTACAGTGTAGTGTTGTATAGTGTAATATATTACAATATACTGTAGTACAGTGTAGTGTTGTATAGTGTAATATATTGTAATATAGTGTAGTACAGTGTAGTGTTGTATAGTGTAATATAGTGTAGTACAGTGTAGTGTTATATAGTTTAATATATTGTAATATAGTGTAGTGTTGTATAGTGTAATATATGGTAATATAGTGTAGTGTTGTATAGTGTAATATATTGTAATATAGTGTAGTACAGTGTAGTGTTGTATAGTGTAATATATTGTAATATAGTGTAGTACAATGTAGTGTTGTATAGTGTAATATATTGTAATATAGTGTAGTATAGTGTAGTGTTGTATAGTGTAATATATTGTAATATAGTGTAGTGTTGTATAGTGTAATATATTGTAATATACTGTAGTACAGTGTAGTATTGTATAGTGTAATATATTGTAATATACTGTAGTACAATGTAGTGTTGTATAGTGTAATATATTGTAATATACTGTAGTAGAGTGTAGTGTTGTATAGTGTAATATATTGTAATATAGTGTAGTACAGTGTAGTGTTGTATAGTGTAATATATTGTAATATAGTGTAGTACAGTGTAGTGTTGTATAGTGTAATATATTGTAATATACTGTAGTACAGTGTAGTGTTGTATAGTGTAATATATTGTAATATAGTGTAGTACAGTGTAGTGTTGTATAGTGTAATATAGTGTAATATAGTGTAGTACAGTGTAAGGTTGTATAGTGTAATATATTGTAAAATAACTGTAGTACAGTGTAGTTTTGTATAGTGTAATATATTGTAATATAGTGTAGTACAGTGTAGTGTTGTATAGTGTAATATATTGTAATATACTGTAGTACAGTGTGGTGTTGTATAGTGTAATATATTGTAATATACTGTAGTAGAGTGTAGTGTTGTATAGTGTAATATAGTGTAATATAGTGTAGTACAGTGTAAGGTTGTATAGTGTAATATATTGAATATAGTGTAGTACAGTGTAGTGTTGTATAGTGTAATATATTGTAATATACTGTAGCAGAGTGTAGTGTTGTATAGTGTAATATAGTGTAGTACAGTGTAAGGTTGTATAGTGTAATATATTGTAATATACTGTAGTACAGTGTGGTGTTGTATAGTGTAATATATTACAATATACTGTAGTACAGTGTAGTGTTGTATTGTGTAATATATTGTAATATAGTGTAGTAGAGTGTAGTGTTGTATAGTGTAATATAGTGTAATATACTGTAGTACAATGTAGTGTTGTATAGTGTAATATATTGTAATATAGTGTAGTACAGTGTAGTGTTGTATAGTGTAATATATTGTAATATACTGTAGTACAGTGAAGTGTTGTATAGTGTAATATATTGTAATATAGTGTAGTACAGTGTAGTGTTGTATAGTGTAATATATTGTAATATACTGTAGTACAGTGTAGTGTTGTATATTGTAATATATTGTAATATAGTGTAGTACAGTGTAGTGTTGTATAGTGTAATATACTGTAGTACAGTGTAGTGTAATATATTGTAATATAGTGTAGTATAGTGTAGTGTTGTATAGTGTAATATATTGTAATATAGTGTAGTACAGTGTAGTGTTGTATAGTGTAATATATTGTAATATACTGTAGTACAGTGTAGTGTAATATATTGTAATATAGTGTAGTACAGTGTAAGGTTGTATAGTGTAATATATTGTAATATAGTGTAGTACAGTGTAGTGTTGTATAGTGTAATATATTGTAATATACTGTAGTACAGTGTAGTGTAATATATTGTAATATAGTGTAGTACAGTGTAAGGTTGTATAGTGTAATATATTGTAATATAGTGTAGTACAGTGTAAGGTTGTATAGTGTAATATATTGTAATATACTGTAGTACAGTGTAGTGTAATATATTGTAATATATTGTAATATAGTGTAGTACAGTGTAGTGTAATATATTGTAATATAGTGTAGTACAGTGTAGTGTTGTATAGTGTAATATATTGTAATATAGTGTAGTACAGTGTAGTGTTGTATAGTGTAATATACTGTAGTACAGTGTAGTGTAATATATTGTAATATATTGTAATATACTGTAGTACAGTGTAGTGTTGTATATTGAATATAGTGTAGTACAGTGTAGTGTTGTATAGTGTAATATATTGTAATATACTGTAGTACAGTGTAGTGTTGTATATTGTAATATAGTGTAGTACATTGTAGTGTTGTATAGTGTAATATATTGTAATATACTGTAGTAGAGTGTAGTGTTGTATAGTGTAATATATTGTAATATAGTGTAGTACAGCGTAGTGTTGTATAGTGTAATATATTACAATATAGTGTAGTACAGTGTAGTGTTGTGTAGTGTAATATATTGTAATATAGTGTAGTACAGTGTAGTGTTGTATAGTGTAATATATTGTAATATAGTGTAGTGTTGTATAGTGTAATATATTGTAATATAGTGTATTGTTGTATAGTGTAATATATTGTAATATAGTGTAGTACAGTGTAGTGTTGTATAGTGTAATATATTGTAATATACTGTAGTACAGTGTAGTATTGTATAGTGTAATATATTGTAATATACTGTAGTACAGTGTAGTATTGTATAGTGTAATATATTGTAATATAGTGTAGTGTTGTATAGTGTAATATATTGTAATATAGTGTAATACAGTGTAGTATTGTATAGTGTAATATATTGTAATATACTGTAGTACAGTGTAGTATTGTATAGTGTAATATATTGTAATATACTGTAGTAGAGTGTAGTGTTGTATAGTGTAATATATTGTAATATAGTGTAGTACAGTGTATTTTGTATAGTGTAATATATTGTAATATAGTGTAATACAGTGTAATGTTGTATAGTGTAATATAGTGTAGTACAGTGTAGTGTTGTATAGTGTAATATATTGTAATATAGTGTAATACAGTGTAATGTTGTATAGTGTAATATAGTGTAGTACAGTGTAGTGTTGTATAATGTAATATATTGTAATATAGTGTAATACAGTGTAATGTTGTATAGTGTAATATAGTGTAGTGTTGTATAGTGTAATATATTGTAATATAGTGTAATACAGTGTAATGTTGTATAGTGTAATATAGTGTAGTACAGTGTAGTGTTGTATAGTGTAATATATTGTAATATAGTGTAATACAGTGTAATGTTGTATAGTGTAGTACAGTGTAGTGTTGTATAGTGTAATATATTGTAATATAGTGTAATACAGTGTAATGTTGTATAGTGTAATATAGTGTAGTACAGTGTAGTGTTGTATAATGTAATATATTACAATATACTGCAGTTCAGTGTAGTGGTGTGTAATATAATGCAATGCTTGGAGTAATTCCAATATATATATTTTTTTTTATTGAAATAAATGTTTCTGTCTGGAATGTAGAATTTATTCCCAATACTTTCATATTGCAATACTTTTATACTTTTAATTTTCCATATTAACTGTTTGTTATGTTTATTTCTGTAGGGATTTCGTCTTTCTTTGTTATATCATATCAAGGGAGATACAGTTCCAAACCATGTTCTTGCATGTTTCAGATTGAAATAATTGAATGTCTTCAAGAAACTGGTTCCTTTTATTATTTCCCTTCCCAAGACAACTCTATCTTTTTATAAAGAAATGTAATTTGTATATGTAAACATAGTCTTGCTCAGAAGATTAAATGTATGAATCAAATAGGAAATGTTATGTATTAAGAACTGTATGGAATATGATGTATTATGAAGATCAGTGTAATCTAGGATACAATTTATTTTCCTTTTTGAAACATCCTTTTAGATCTAGAATATATTCCTATAAGAAAAGACTTCTTATCCTACAATCTTTTGAAAATTGTTTGTCACTACTGCCATGTTAAATCTGTACACTCCTTTGAATATTCTTTGTCGATGCTAATATGTTAAGCCTGTACATTGCCTGGAAAATTATCTGTTGTTAGTGCCATGATACAATCTGAACACTCCTTTGAAAATTGTTTGCTGTTAGTACCATGTTCTAGTTTGAAACAGAAGATTCCTTGTTTCTACCACAACAGAACTCAAGATTATTCACAACTGATTAAACAATAGCCTATTCTGTACATAAAGTAAAAATGTTATAAAAGAACACATAGGTTGACTCTTAATAATTCTATACTAAGTTTTCTGCCAAGCTGACAACTGCTGGAGTGTGACGTGCATCTTTGAAATTATGGGCAACAACTTTTATATTGTTAAGTTTTACCATGAGCACTGTTATTCTACTACACGCATACATGCACACACACACACATGCGCGCGCACGCGCGCACAGACACATACACATGATGATAACAATAATAATATTTTCCCTTTACACAACATTGTCATAAATACAAAGCACTGGAATAAAATAACACATAACCAAATATTTTGCAGTATACAGATAAATCAGAAGAAACTATTGAATATCTCTCCATATATGGTATCATCATCCCTCTCTTTCTCATTGAGACTTCATTGACATTACCCATCATTTATTCTCATATATAAATCCATGACCTTCCTTGCCAACTATAATCAATTTATCTCCTTAGCTGATATTTGCCAGTCTCACCATCACATATCTCTGTTGTTATTCATCACTAACTCTGTCCCACTCACCAGGAGGCATTTTCACTAACTATCCCAAGTCTTCTTTGGTCTATATCTTCCACAGGTTTTGGCAACTTCAAGTGCTCAGTATTTATTAATACATCATCCTCCATATATACTATATACATGAACTAGTGTAGTTGTATCTCAGGGACACTACATCAAGCTCCTCTTATATCCTATTTATCTCTTGACTCATTTATGTTCCATCATTTATGCATAATAACATCACACATCCATTTAATATCACTTTTAACAGCCAATCCTTTGTTTTATTATTATTATTAGGGCGGTGGATTGGCAGTATCGGTAGAGGGTCGGACGCCATGCTTTCCAGCATAGTTACGTTCCTTTACGATCTGAGTTCAAATCCTGCCGAGGTTGACTTTGCCTTTCATCCTTACGGGGTCGATAAAATAATGTACCAGTAATGCACTGGTAATTGCTGGCCTTGTGCCTAAATTAGAAACAATTATTATTATTAGGCTGGATTAGTGTATTAAGTGGGCTTTGACAGGGGCAATCATTAATAACAAATGGTGCTTCGTTCTGAAAAAGGTGATTAGAGTAGGATTGATAAGGTTCAGTAATGGTGTAGTGATAGAGAAACCTAAATTAGTGGGAGTGCTATCTAGAAAGCTAGAAGAGGCACTTTGAAAAGACATCCCGACCAACGTACTTGAGGAGAGATTGGCTCTCAACCAATTCTTCAATATTAAGCATGAAGGCTGCATTGTCCAAGCTAGTGCATATGCTCTTAAGACAGGGGGGAATGAAAGCCATTTGATAAGCTTGAGGGGTAGAGGAGCTGTATGGCCACAAAGTCACAATCCAGTCCTTGGCTGACCACAATAGCACATGTGTGTGACTTTTCAGCAACAATTCGCTCAACTGCTCAGGAGACGTGGCACACTGGATCATGATAATGAACTTTACAACATACCTCAGCATCCTGCTATGGCTCTCGGCAATTGAGGTAAAGTTGCAAAAAAACAGTAACAGCCATTGAGATATGGAAGGTGACGACTCACTGCAAAAGTTGCAAATTACCCTTATTTGGATGGTCTTCCCAATGAGCTTTACGATTACATGTTAGACTTGTTCAGTGACATCTTGGCAAATGTCGACTGCAACTGGCAGCAGAATGGGATTATTCTTAGTTTTGTGAGCTGAGAGGTGGTGGAACAACTGAGGTCCTTACCTGAACAAGGGGGACCATATTGACACTTTTAGACACATAATTATGTTAAATACAAAATTTTGGCCAAGGTGACGTCGGTCAGGTAAAGGAGGTGCAGACATGCAGCATTCTGAAAAGATCCATCCTCAACAACCTCCACCTTATGTGATACGTCATAGACAGAGTGGCTAAGGAACCTGACATGAGTGAAGCCCTGATAGATCAATTTGAAGCTTTTGATTAGGCTAACCATTGATACCTGGTGACAGTCATCAAAGCAGCTGGCTTTGAACCCATTTTGAGAGGATGGATTCCTGCAATGCACAGTGACATCTGCTCTGTAATCCAAATGAACAGTAATCTCTCAGAACTGTTCAACATCATCTGCTTGATCTGCCAAGATTGTCCCGTTGGTAAATTTATAGAAAAGCACCTAATGGGGTTCATTAGGGGAAATATTTTTTTCTAGGTTTTTTCATGTGTTAGCAACTAATATGACTTTCAACATGCTTGCAATCAACTTTTTTTTCCAAAAAAAGATTTGAGGGTACAAGCATGTCAGATTTTTCCAGCCTTTGAATTGGAGTGAGACTCTCTGTCCCAGCACCTCCAAACTAAAAAAAAAATCAATTGCAAGTATGCAAGAGGTCAGATTAGTGGAAAACATGAATAAACCTAGGGGAAAAAATCTCTTGCCGATCGCCAACAGTGCTTTTCTATAAATCTAAACAGCTGAGAGGTGATTATCTGTAACTCTTAGGGCCCCACTTCCTCCTTGCCCCCGTTTTCAGGAAAAGGTGTTATTGCCAAGTGAGTCAGAAGTCGAAGTCGGATTGGTTAAAAACAATTGAAAACAAACTACAAAAGAAAAAAAAAATCCTACTGAAAAGAACTCTGAAGCTGGAAAAATCCGATGGTCTCCACTTCCCCAACAACTCCATTTTCAGAAAAAAGTCGATTGCAAGCATGTCAGATATCAGATTATTTGAAAACACAGTCAGGTCTATGCCATTCAACAGTGTCATATGATGCTGGGCGGAGAGACTGGTTAAATTGCTTGGTGGTCCAGTTTGGGCCAGACTTCCAGATAGACAAAAACTGGGAGGAGGTAATAAGCAGAGTGGCCAGTCGCATCCAGAAATATGCAAGATGGAAGATATCCCTGAAAGGTCAGGCAGAGGTGGCAAACTCGCATATTGTGTCTGTCATCTACTACAACCTACCCATCATGCCTTGTCCAGGTCATCATCTGACTGCACTGGAGCGTTTATTCTTTTTCTTCTTGTGGGAGGGACATGTTCCAATGGTAAGGTGATCAATCTGTTGTCAAAACCCACAGTGTGAAGGACTAAGTATACTGTGGCTGATGATGTGCAGACATGAACTGAAGCTACAACATCTTCAGCTTTTCCTTCATGGTAAACAGGTATGGCTGCTGTTTGTTGGATGTGTTTTATTCCCACTTTATCTCCATAGCAGAGATGCAGATCTGGATCAAGCAAAGACCATGAGGGAGTACTTGGAAACTGGAAGTCTTCAAGTGTTCACAGCCCTCTGCCAATTGGGCAATACAATTCATGGAAACTCCACCTTGATATTCTATAGAGGGTTAGTGACAGCATTCTTGGGGAGACTTTAGGGATTGACAAAAATCAGCTAGCCACTTTTCTGGAGGTCTTTCAGTTCAGGGCTCATGGATAACTCACTGGCCTGGCAGTGTTACCGGGGAGCATTGCCAGTTCAAGATAAATTCTAGTAATGGAAGTATTATCTGCCAGACCTGTCCAAGATGTAGGGCAACAAAACTATCCTGCACGCACTCATCCAGTATCTGAGAATTGCTGACTTGTGGGTTATGTCAAATACCTGCTGTCATGTGTAGGACAGATCTGGCTATCAGCTGGATCCATAGGGAAGATTGCCTCACTACCTTCCTTTAACGAGGAAAGTCAGGATGTTTTTATCTGCCTAGTGGCCATGCTTAAAGAGGTCATGTAGAAGAATTTAAAAGGGTTGCAAACAAGCACTTTTCTCTTTGGTGAAGTCATAAAGTGGAGAAGGAAGCCTTGCCGTCCAGCTAGTTTGTTGAAAGGTGGATGAGAGAGTTGAGCATGATCAGAGTGAATGTTCTTGCTCTAAGTATGAGCCTGTAGATTGCAGGACAGGGAGGGGCACTTGCTCTAGTGGTCAAGATGACTGTGGTTTTTTGTGGTCTTTCTCTATGAGTGACCCTCAGAAGTCTCCTTTTACTGGGGAACTTGTTTTTGTTCGAACTTTTTATGTTTCTTTGTTTTCATTATAATTTTTTCACAAGGAAACATCCACACTGTACCATCTTGTGCCATCCTTAATGTTTTTTTAATGTGAGCCCTGAGTAGATAATAAAGAAACCATTATTGTTAAAGCTGGTGTTGTTTTATACATGTTTATAGCAACCCACTTCAGCTGTGAGTGTTGATAATGAGATAAGCAGTGGCAGCAGATGTTATGTAACAACAGTGTGTAATTGTATCTTGCTGTAATTTCTGAGATATTCTTTTTCTTGTTTTGAATATCATTTTGATGTTAGCAGTTTATATAAATAGTGCTGGAATGAATATTGTATGAGAGAAGTAAAGATAAATTTGCAATCTGTTCACATTATTTCATGTTTGGTTTTTATGCCTATTTATTTATCGTTATTATTATTATTATTATTCCTTTCTGTTTGGGAAGAACATGATTTGAACATGATGAAATAAGATATTTCATTTTGGTTAATATCTGTTTATCACTCTGTATTCTAAACGCAAACTATATTGTTGAGTTTAGATAAAGTAAAAAAAAAAAAGCTCTTATTAACTCAACATCCTGCACCACATGAAACCACATTAGCATACTACATCACATTAAAAATCAAAGTCTTTACTTTACTGAAAAGTTTTCCAACAATCTGTCCACCAGTAAAAATAATATAAACATTTAAATTAAGAAACACATTTCTAGATATTTTCTGCTAAATCATTACAGAATGTTAAGAGTTAAGCTTAGCACAATCTAATCTAAAAGATGTTAAATAGAAAGAGAGATCTATAAGTAACTGTATTGATAGAAGTATACTTTTCTCTTCTGGTTGAATGATTGAATATTTTTATATTCTGTCAATGGCTCCATGTTTTTATTATTGACAAGTTTTAAACAACTCTGTCAAACTAGCTGCAAATAGTTATCCTCAATTGTATCTTGGTTCAGTTTAACAATGTAAATAAGTGTTTTCAATATCTTGCAGTGCAATGGGTGAGTGTATATTTTTGGAAAGAAAGAAATAATACTGCTAATCTCAGCACACAAAGTATTTCTGCATTGAACAGAATATCTGAGGTCTTGAATCTGAATAAGGCTCTGCTTTAGATATTAGTCTCTATTTTATTTCACAGCACCACATCATGCAAGCCAACAAGATACTAGTAAAGCTTCTTTTAAATCACACCGGAGCATCTTAAATAATTGTTTCTACTTTTGCCACAAGGCCAGCAATTATCCCAGTGTATTACTGGTACTTTATTTTATCGACCTCGTAAGGATGAAAGGCAAAGTTAACCTCGGCAAGATTTGAACTCAGACCACAAAGAGCCGTAACTCTTTGCTGCAAAGCATGGCGTCCAACCCTCTACCGATACTGCCAATCCACCACCCTAGGGGCATCTTAAATAATGAAAGGACACAGAATATGACACCATGGTCATAAAAGACAAGATGGTCATATTTGGAATGCCTTTGAGGATATATCTGCTCAATCATTTTTGACCTGGTACTAATCAGCAATGCTCCTCTTCTTTTTTATTTTCTAGCAGCATTGACTATCTGCAGCTTACAATTTTGTTATCTTTATCTACCACTATTATAACCCCTACTTCCAGTAGGTAACTTATATGTTCAATTTCACTACTGACTAATTATAACTGTTCTGGCTTTTAGAAATTTGTTGTGTGATTAAGGATGTGTTATTAATATGTTGATTATAATATACACCAAAACCAATATCATACATTACTAATTTATTAGCAGACAGGGAGCTCAGCGAAATAGCTTCATTTCATCATTTCATTTCATTTTACGTCCGCTTTTTCCCTGCTTGCAAGGGTGGGACGGGAACTGATTCTGGCTTGATTTCTACAGCTGGATGCCCTTCCTAACACCAACCTCATTTACAGTGAGTGATGGGTGCTTTTTTGCCGTGGCACCTCCACGACCACTTTGCAGTGGAATGATAGGGACCCCAGTCCCTATCATCTCATTTCTACAGCTGAGTAAACTGGAGCAATGTGAAATAAAGTGTCTTGCTCAAGGAAACAACGCATCGCCCGGTCTGAGAATTGAACTCACAACCTTTCGATTGCAAGGCCAATGCTCTAACCACTAAGCCATGTGCCTCCAGCTTATACTATAATATTTGTCAGAGTAATAAAATGTTGCTATCACAACAGAAAAATGGTATAAAGCTTAATAAGCTGTGTTTAAAGTTATCATTATTTATTATTGCTAGATTGTGATTAAGCAACATTAATGAATAAAGAGTAAGGGCGGTGGATTGGCAGTATCGGTAGAGGGTCGGACGCCATGCTTTCCAGCATAGTTACGTCCCTTTACGATCTGAGTTCAAATCCCGCCGAGGTTGACTTTGCCTTTCATCCTTACGGGGTCGATAAAATAAAGTACCAGTAATGCACTGGGTAATTGCTGGCCTTGTGCCAAAAGTAGAAACAATTAATGAATAAAGAGTAAATTAAAAAATAGCAAAATGTGTAGTTAATTGGCACAAGTGATGATATAGTTTGTATTTATTATCAACTACAAATCTTTGTTGCATACAAATTCATTTATTGATATGTGACTGACTGATAAACTGTCAAAAGATATGCTACTTATATTGGCAGTTGAAACTAGAATCACTGTAGCTGTAAGTTGTGGCATCCAGCCATAAGCAAGCATAGCTATTTCTCTAATAGTGGCAAGTCCAGTTTCCTTTCCTGCTTACTAAAACTTTAATATTTGCTAGGTTTATTTTGATGCTCTTCAATTCGAGGTTTCGCTATCACATCAGGAATTTATTTTCTAATTTTCCTTCAGATTCTGCTTACAAGAATTCCCATGGATCTTAAAGGTATTTTGTAGGCCTGCGGGACAATAATAAACAGAAGGAAGCTGAGAACTGAGCTCTGGGGGTCCTTACCTGCACATTAAATCTGTCGCAGTACACATTGCATAATTTCAACCAGTTAACTATGCCTAAGCACATAGCTTTCATCTACACCTAATTTTCTTAGCTCCAGTCAGATTAAAGTCGGTGGAACTCTGTCAAAAGCTTTTCACAAGTTGATGAATGCTAGGTATAGGGACTTACTCATAGGTAAGTAATTTTCCTGCAGTTGTTTCATTTCACTAGGAGGATGAGATAAATAGTACTTCTCACCAATACAAAGCTGAACTGCATCTTACCAAGATTAATTCTGTTCCAAATCAATCATACTATCACTTTTTCTTTAACCTTCATAATCTGATCAAACAATGTGATGCTTCTGCAGTTTCCTCTTTCTATTGCTTCAAAGAAATGAGTTGAGCATGCTCAGATGGATGTGCAATGTTAGTGTGCATTAGCAACATAGCATAAGCAAACTGAAGGAAAACCTTGGCATAAGAGGAATTGGTTGTGGTGTGCAAGAGACATGTGTTTTTATGGACATATGATGCACATAGAAGGTAGCAGCTGCATAAAGAAATGCAGAAATATAGAAAAACCCCAGTGGCTGGGACCCATGGAAGATGCAGACCCAGGAAGACATGGGATGAGGTTGTAAAGACTAACCATTAAAAGCTAAACCTTACAACGGAAATGACTAAAGACTGCGATAGTTGATGCTATGAAGAGCTGATGTTGACCAGACCTGCAGCATACAATGTGATCTGACCACCCCTCCCCCCTTCCACTAGCACTCCCTAACAGTTATTCTCAACTTCATAACTTCAACCCCCTCTCCCTTTGAAGTGGTTGGCGATAGCAAGGGCTTCTAGCCATAGAACAACCAAAGGGTCACAAAGACCCTTCTGTCATGTCAAGGACATGACAACCTCCCTACATAATAAACGCACCCAGTACACTCTGTAAAGTGGTTGGTGATAGGAACAGCCTCCCGCCATAGCAATCTTGCCAAATAAAGGGCTGAGAGGACCCTCAGTTGTATCAAAGGCATGACAACTTCTCCTGAACACTCGATGGAATGTGAGACTGTACATAAGCAAGACACAGATTCCTAGCTTGCCTGGGAGATCTGTGGCTCTGCTTCAGTACCGACTTGGTCTCTATGGACTCGTCCAACTTTTGCTAGCAAGGAAAGCAAATGTTAAAACAATGATGATGATGATGATGATGATGATGATGACGATATATATATTTTTTAAACATTTTCAAAAAGAAAGGATACATTAGAATATATAGTCCCTGATATATATAAAGATGGATAGTAATAGCCAGAAGGCTACCATCTTAAATTTGCTGAATCATGGCTGACATAGGGTTCAAAAGCTACAACAACCATAAATATTTCCAAGTAATGCTGAATCCATGAGTGATTCTCATCTTTCTCTGTCATTAACCCCCTTTGTTGGATCTATTTTATAATCTGCCCTCTTAATCTTATACAAAAATATATACTAAATAATCTCTATATTTAAAAAACTCTAAGATAGCATGTTGGCACTAGGTTATTTATATACACACACACATACACACACTCACATACACACACACATACACAAATATCATCCTCATGTGTGTGTGCGTAAGTTATGAAAATGGCATAATAGAACTAAATGGTAATTATAAATATTAACAACAATCTTATTACTTTCAACTTCACTCCAGTCTCCTTTGTATGTTTGTAAAGAAGAAAAAAATAACAGCTTTCAAAGGAATACAAAACAAGAAAAATAAAAAGGTAGACATAGTGAAAACCTTCCATTAAAGGAAATAACAAGTTTGTTCACGGTATAGAGTTGTTAGGGAATTATAAACTCCAGTCATCTTTACTGCATTATTATACAATATGCAATGTGCAGTGTAAAACCAATTTACATACACCACAGTACACCACATCACATAACCATACTGATCTCTGAAGCAAAGTTGTAAAACCTACAGCTTGATTCTCTTCAAGTGGCAGCATCATTTAAATTAGTTTTGTAGCAGATCAAAAAGAAAACTAATAACCAGCTTTTTAAACAGCCAGCAGGTGAGTGAGGGGAAATTGAAACGACATGGAATACACAGACGACAAGGTACAGTGGCACAAACCTGAAAGGTGTAATATTCCGATATCTGTAGTATGGTGACGGCTAGGTAATTTGATTTCTTTCAATTTCAAAGCTGGAAAAGTAAAATGAATAAAATAAATAAAAGATTTATCAGTTTAAAAGAAATAAAACAGAAATACATGAACCCAGTGAAAGTTGTCCAATATATAGAAGACATGTAATATATTCCTCTTATCAACTAAAAGTAGAGGCAATACAACAAAATGTATGGTAAAAATATATACATTTAAAGATACAAAGATATACATACATATGTATGTGTGTATGTGCAGTGTGTATGAGCATCTGTTTCTAGAGTATGGCGTTAAATATATATAATATATATCATGTGATCGTGGATATATCACATAATAATCAGAATTCCAATCTTTCATACATATGAAAGAAAAAAAGCTATGATCTAAAAGAGATGAGATATGACTGTTGGATGGATGGCTGAGTGACTTAATGGAAGTGTGTGTAGGTGCGTAAAGATGTATATTTATATATGTAAATATATGACACTTATAAATAAATGAATAAATAAATGTATGTACGTGTGTGATGTGAATGAATATATGTATGTATATACATGTGTATATATATATGTATGTATTGACACATATACAAGTATAATATACATACACATACACACACACACAGATGTATCTATGCTTAAACCATGCATGCAAGGTGTGGAAAACATTTTGCACAAGAGAGTTATGTACTTTGCACGAGTTATTGATAAAATTGAGTGCAAATAATAGATTGCGGAAATAAATTCAAAAGCCATAACATTGTATAAAAGCCTAATATGGGCTTCTTTTAAATTCATGATATAGTCTAGGTTAGTAATAGTCTGCGAAGGAAACAATTAACCAATAATGTTAGGAGATTTTAGAAATATCGAGAGCAATCATCATCATCATCATCAATATCATTATCGTTTTTACGTCCATTTTTCCATGCTCGCATGGGTTGGACAGGTCCTTCTCAGCTCAGCATCTATCCACTCACTGTGTTTCTTCGTCATTTCCTCTGTAAGACAGTGATTTGAGATCAGCTCTCACACATCTGCCGAGGTTTTTCTTGGTCTACCTCTGCTGTGACTTCCTTCCACTGACATTTCATGACACTTCTTCACCCACCGGTCATCATCCATGCACATCACATGTCCATACCAATGCAGTCTTCTCTCCAGCACACCACCTCGAATTCCTCTTAACCCAGTTTTTCCCATAATTCATCCAAGCTCTGCCTTTCTCTCATTTTTACATTGCACATCCAGTGAAGCATGTTTACTACATTTCTTTCCATACATATATAATATCTAAGGCAGAATTAGAGAATAATACTAAGACCCATTTGGTCATAGTATTATTCTAAAATAGACATACTAATTTGCAGTCTCAGTTACACACTCTGTATGTATACAGAGTTTATTCTAGACAGAGATATGTAATTTTAAACTTAATGTTTAAGAAGCTGAATTAAATTCTGAACAACATATGTATTATCATCACCATTTACTGCTTTATTTTCCATGCTTGCAGGTCGTCCACATTAGGAGGCATGTCTAGCCAATTGGCCACGCCGTACCTTGCTCACACGGAACTGTACTTTGGCCATTTTTTTACAGCTGGATGCCCTTCCTAACACCAACGATGTTTGCAATGTGAAACTGGGTGATCCCGTTAGGGAGCTGGGTGGTCTCGTTAGGGAGCTGGATGGAGCCATTATGAGGAAGGTCTGGCCAGTTGACCACATTGAACCTTGCTCAAAACGGAGCTGTATTTTTTATGTTTTCTTTTTACAGTTGGATGCCCTTCCTAACACCAACCACGTTTACAGTGTGGAACTGCATGGTCCTGTTATGAGGAGGGTCTGGCCAGTTGGTCATAGCAGAACAATATTTTGGGAGCTGGATGGACACGTTATGAAGAAGGTCGGGCTAATTGGCCAAGCCAAACCTTGCACATAGTGAAACCTGTGTTTTGACAGGGTTTTTACAGCTGCTGGATGTCCATCCTAACACCAACCACATGTACTGTGTGGGACTGGGTGGTCCAACTTATGAGGCATGTCTGGCCGGTTGGCAGCACCATAGCTTGCTCATACATGACTGTGTTTTGGCTGCACTTTTACAGCTGCTGGATACCTTTCCTATCATCAACCATGTTTACAGTGTGTGACTGGGTGGTCTAACTTATGAGACAAGTCTGGCCAGCTGAAACATGGTCCCGCTATGAGCAAAGTTCAGTTGGGTTTTTACGACTGCTGGATGCCCTTCTTAAACACAAATCCTGTTTACAGTGTGGGCTGGACTGGATTGTCAGCTCAGGTCTTCTGTCGTATGTTGTAGTGCCAGAGGTCTCAGTCATGTGTCATCTCTAAGGTTCTGCTGTGCCATGTCAGCCTTTATCATTTCATCCTACATCTTCCTTTTCCAAGGCACCCTACAACTTCGAGCACCTTTTTATACAGCTCATGCTTCATGCGCATCACATGCCCTATATATACAGGAAGACATGAAACGAGGTAGTGAGGACCAACCTTAAAAAGCTGAATTTCAAACCAGAGATCATAAAAGACTGCAAGGAATGGTGATATCCTGTATCAGTATAAAATGTGACCTGACACATTCCTATGCCCACCAAATATATTTCAAAATTAAATTTAGCATATATAAGTTACTTACTTCCCACAGGCAGCATCATCACATTCTTTCCTATCACATTTAACTTGTATCATAAATGCATCATTTAAGTTTATCCTATATATATATATATATTCCATGCCAGAATGGAAAAATGAACGTTAAATGGTAATGATATATATATATAATTGGTGTGGGATGCTTAAAGCATCCGTAAGCGGTAGGCCGTTTGAGCACTCGATGCTCTCACAGAGGTGGGACGGGTCTTATTCAGCACAGCATCTCTCCACTCGTCACGGTCCTTCGTCATCTCCACCGTGAGCTTCAATGATCTGAGGTCTGTTCTCACCACCTCCGCCCATGTTTTTCGTGGTCTACTTCTACCACGTCTTCCTTCAACTGGCATTTCCTGGCACTTCTTCACCTATCGGTCATCCTCCATGCGCATCACATGTCCATACCACCTCAGAGCAGAGTATAATATCACATAAGAAACGGAGAATCAGTAGTGCGATGAATTATAATTTATTTTGGAACTCTGCTTCGAAAGATTGAGACATATCTGAGGATCTTGCGATTTCAGAGTCAGGTTCGATCATCGCAACAATCATGCCTCGAGCTGGTTGCCAGAGAAACAATTGTAATATATCTAATAAATTTTAATTCGTCGTACCACTGATTCTCCGTTTCTTATGTGATATCATCATCATCATCATCATTTTACGTCCGCTTTTCCCTGCTTGCAAGGGTGGAATGGGAACTGATTGTGGCTTGATTTCTACAGCTGGATGCACTTCCTAACACCAACCTTATTTACAGTGAGTGGTGGGTGCCTTTTTTCCGTGGCGCCTACACGACCACTTTGCAGCTGAGTAAACTGGAGCAAAGTGAAATAAAGTGTCTTGCTCAAGGAAACAACACATCACCTGGTCTGAGAATTGAACTCACAACCTTTCGATTGCAAGGCCAATGCTCTAACCACTAAGCCACGTGCCTCCATATATATATATACATATATATATGTATATATATATATATATATATATACATACATATATATATATATACATATATATACATATATACATATATATATATATATACATATATATATATATATATATATACATATATATATATATATACATATATATATATATCATCATCATCATCATTTTACGTCCTCTTTTCCCTGCTTGCAAGGGTGGGACGGGTCTTATTCAGCACAGCATCTCTCCACTCGTCACGGTCCTTCGTCATCTCCACCGTGAGCTTCAATGATCTGAGGTCTGTTCTCACCACCTCCGCCCATGTTTTTCGTGGTCTACTTCTACCACGTCTTCCTTCAACTGGCATTTCCTGGCACTTCTTCACCTATCGGTCATCCTCCATGCGCATCACATGTCCATACCACCTCAGTCTCCTCTCCCATACACTACATTCTATCCCTCTCAGACACAGTTTCTCTCTCAACACATTTATGCTGGGTCGTTCACGCACATTTACACTGCACATCCAACGGAGCATGCTTGCCTCATTTCTCTCCAGCCGTCGCATATCCTCTGCAGTTGCTGCCCATGTCTCACTACCATGCAGCATCGTGCTCCTCACACAGGCATCATACAACCGACCTTTCGTACGCAGGGAGAAACCCTTCTTCGTCAACAGAGGAAGCAGCTCCCTAAACTTTTTCCAACCCGTCCTTATTCTAGATACTATGGCCTTGGAACACCCTCCTCCCATGCTAATCTGATCTCCTAGGTACTGGAAGCTATCCACCACTTCTATAGCTCCCTCCTGCATTTGAAAAATGTGTCTATCAATGCGACTTCTACTGTCTAATTTCCTTGTACATCTACTGCATATATATTTCTCCCTACCTGTTAGTTTGTCTGCTATCCCGCTACATCTCTTGTGTACCCAGGATCTGCATTGTGTGCATTCTATAGAATTTATGCCAGTTCCTTTTCTGCATATCGAACATGGCCATTTCCCTGACGGAATCAGAGTTTTGTCCTCTTTTCTACTCATCAACACTTTTGTCTTAGCTAGGTTCACTCTCAGTCCTCTTGCTTCCAACTGCTGTTTCCATAGACAGAATTTATTCTCTAGCTCCTCTATTGATTCTGCTATAAGAACCAGATCGTCAGCATAGATAAGTTCCCATAGACAGCCAGTCTTAAACTCCTCTGTTATGGCTTGGAGGACTATAATGAACAAGAGCGGGCTGAGGACCGAACCTTGATGTACTCCTACTTGTATCTGGAATTCCTCACTAAACTCCATTCCTACCCTGACTTTACTGAGAGTACCTCTGTACAAAGTTTGCACTGTCCTCACAAGCCATTCCTCAACACCTAGCTTCCTTAGGGACACCAGATGACAGATCGGGGTACCCTATCAAAGGCCTTCTCTAGGTCAACAAAGGCTAAATATAGTGGCTTATTTTTCTCTAAAAACCTCTCTTGCAATTGTCTCACCAAGAAGAGGGCATCTGTTGTACTCTTCCCAGGCACAAAACCAAACTGCATCTCATCTAGTTTGACCCTTTCTCTAATTAGTTGTGCTAATATCCTTTCTACCACTTTCATAACCTGAGCCATCAGTTTTATACCCCTATAATTGCTCCTCTCCAGAGCATCCCCTTTACCTTTGTAGCAATTTATGAGAATACTACTGCACCAGTCTTTGGGTATGACACCACCATATATAGCCTGATAGATGATGCGTGCAACCAGTTTAGTGCCTACGTCCCCTGATGCCTTCAGCATCTCAGCAACTATTCCCGATGGTCCAGCAGCCTTACCATTTTTCATTTCCCTAATCGCCTCTTGGACCCTATATTTGTCAATCTCAATAGCTGGTCCCTCTGTCGGATCTACTAAGGGTAATTTCTCTCTCTCCCATTCGTTCTGCACATTCATCAGTCTCTCATAATGACATTTCCAGGCCTCCTTTTTCCGATCATTCGTGACACTAAGTACACCGGCATCATTCCGGACACATTTATCTCCAACAACATCCTGATTTGCATTGACACACTGCCTTGCAATGTGGAACACTGAACGCCTCTGATCTTCCCGTCGCAGAACATTGGCAAACCTGCTACTCTCCGCCTCCCTGCGTGCTAAGTACACCTGACGTCTAGCTTCTCTCTTAGTGGCTGTATATTCTTCCCTACTCCCACCCTTTTTCCAAGCCTTCCATGTTAGTCTTTTGTCTCTAATGGCCTTATCTACTGTGCTGTTCCACCACCAGGTCACTCTCTGTCTGGTTGGAGCTCTGCAGCAAGTTGTCACGTAAGATTCCAGTTATTATCTATGTCATACGTCTCTAAATCGTCTTCTTTTTCGTCATATACATCTTGAAGGGCTTTCCTAAATTTGTATTTTAGTGAAAGGTCTTTTAGCTTCCAGACCTTTCTTCTCCACACCTTCCTGTATGTCTCATTCCATCTCTTGCTTACTGAGATATCACTAATGGCTAACCTATGCTGTGGGGTACATTCTTCCCCAAGGTATGCCTTGGTATTAGACACTATCTGCTGTCCCGCTGCCTAACTAGTAAGAAGTCAATCTGGGTTATGTGCTCACCAGATTTGTAGGTTATTAAGTGATTGGCAGGTTTCTGGAAATTTGTGTTGCAAATAGTCAATGTACCTGCATCACAAAATTCAAGAAGTCTCACTCCTTCTTCATTTCTTGAGCTGTAACCGTGCCCACCATGTACCCCAGTGTAACCATCCTGGAGCTGTCCAACATGACCATTGAAGTCTCCTGCTAGCATAACGATGTCTCCATCCTCTGTCATTGCGGTTGTTTGTAAAAGTTGCTCGTAAAAGCAGTCTTTCTCATCTTTGCCTAGGCCTGCTTGGGGAGCATAGGCCGAGATGATTGTCAGTAGTCTCCTGCCTACAACTAATCTAAGCTTAATTATTCGATTACTAACTCGAACTACCTCTATTGTCTTATTGATCCATTTCTCAGCCAGGAAAATGCCTACTCCCCCAATCCATCATCCTTACCTACCCAGAATAGCTTATAGCTAAGACGTTTGCCTACGACTAGTCTCGCAGAGGCACCTCTCCATCTCACCTCTTGCACGCAGCACACATCCACCTGCCTTCTCTCCAGCATCTCCACTATTTCAGCAGATCTACCTCCGAGAGTGCCAACATTAAGTGTTGCAACTCTGAGATGCAACGTCTTCATATTTTGTTGTTGTTCCTATTTGTTGCTGTGCTGATAAGCGTTTTGGCATTGATACACTGGTTGGATGCCCTTCCTAATACCAGTGCCACTTTACAGCATGGACTGGGTGCTTTTATTTGTGCCACCAGCACTAGAGAGGATGTCTTACTAGACTCAAGAGCCCTCTCTACCCCTCCATTTTACAGCATGGTCATAAAAAAAAAAATTAAAAAAACACTTATTGACACGACACACACACACACCAACACTCATGCATACAAACCATAAACACACACACGCCACTCACATACCAACACTCATTCATGTATACAAACACACACATACATATATATATATATATTACCACCAGTACTGATACAAATACAAAATCAAAATCATGTCAACTGTTGACTTTTCCCAGTCCAGTTCAGTTTTTATATAATAATAATAATAATAATTGTTTGCTTTACGCTGGTAATGGTGGTGGTGGTGGTGAATGGTGTCAGTATGGTGATGGTTGTGGTAGTGGATGGTCAGTGATGGTGGTGGCAGTTGTTGCTGTAGTTGTTATTGCAGTTGCTGCTGCTGCTGCTGTTGTTGTTGTTGTTGTTGTTGTTGCCGTTGTTGTTCTTCATTTCACTGATGCTGCAGACAATGGTGTTGATGCTGTTATTGTAGTCGCATATATATAAATACATACATACACACACACACATTCAACACAGACAATGGTGTTGTTGCTGTTGTTGTTGTTTGTGTTGCTGTTGTTGTTGTTGGTGTTGTTGTTGTTGTAGTTGTTGCTGTGTTGAAATCTGGTCGCATTCACTGAGATATACATATGCATACACATATACACACACATATATATATGTATATACACATACATACATCAAAGGAGTTAGCAGTTTGTCAACAGTCAACAGGTCAGCCACCTTAGATAGAGTAATGAGTAATGTGGTGATGGTGGGGAGCGAGTGTAGATGTTATTGTTATTGTGGTGGCGGGGGTCAGTGAGATGTACAAGTTCATAGTTCACTTGTCTCTTTTCCTGTCTCTTCAAAATTTTGAATTTATGGCCTTTTTTGCAATGGCGGACAAGTAAGCGTAAAATGTAAATTCTAAATAGAGATTGCTCTGGAAGAATATATGGAATATTTCTGCAGCTTTCACAGCTTTTCTCAGAACGTTTCCCGGCTTCCATTGGGTGAAAATTATTGTTGTATTTTGGTCTTTCAGAATACGAAAATTAATAAAAACTATTCCCACGAAAAACCGTGTGTTGTCCTATCTATGAGCTCACTATATATATATATATATATATATATATATATATATATATATTTTTTTTTTTATTTATTTATATATATATTCATTTAGGTTTGTTGGTTCACCACTGGATAGAACTGGTCATTCCGTGTGGCCAACCTCGATGTAATATTAGGGAGAGCACTCAACGTAATGCAACCATCCGCCTTCGTTTGTGTAGTTGGTGGTGCGAGTACGGATTAATTATTATAAAATAACAGGAGGCTGGACTGGTGTGATTCCTTAAAAGGTTTATTATACTATGATCATTTCAATGACCGGGTTCAGTATGAATCCGGTTACATCATCAGGTATTCGAATTATAACAAAGGAATATAATAGACAAAATCCATGGAGCTGAAAAGGCCGAGAGACAAGAAGGCGGCCAAATATTTAACAGTTTCTAGTCCGGTCGGCCGCCTTCAAGTGAGGACTACTAAGTCTTCTTATGTCTTTCTAGTGAAGGGGCATAAGATCATAGTGCACTACTATCACCCTGTCATGGACAGAGGGTAGCGGTGGGAACAGGTTACATTGAAGTTGGTCAGAAATGCTAAAAAGTGCTAAGAAATATATTTTTTCAAAAACCATATATCTTTAACAAAGCTATATATAGTGGGCGCCTGTTCAGTATATTTTTCATTGTAGGGTCAGAAATTACGATTAACGATTAGAAAGGTCAAATTTATGTTTAGAATTAAAAGATGTCATTTAAGATGAGATTAGAAAAGTAAGATTTAGTTTTAAAGTTGGAAGATTTAGTTAAAGAATTTACAGACGGAGGAGTTTATGAAAAGGTTACTTGTATTATTGATAGTCACGATAAAGTTTCAGGGTAGAATATAAAGTTAGGATTAAGCCCATGTTTGGCGGTCAGTAACCAGCGACGTTGCGAACTCTCAGCCCACCCGGGGCCCAATGACGTGTCAACCGTTCCAAGTATTTTCGTCTACCAAATGAAAGGGAAATTTATTTTTCCGAGCACTCTATAAAGGCTGATCACTCAAGCGCCTGGCGTGCAATCGGGAAAGCCGCCACATCAGTTGGATCATCGCGTGTACCAAACGATTATTAGTTATTCACACCCGTGATGTGAAGTTTAAAAGTGGCAAAATCTGATGAAATAGGTAAGAATACTATATTTAGTCCCCAGTTAGCCCATGTTATATGTAGTGTGATTCCTGAGTGGGTAGGGGGAGTGTTTAAAGATAAACAGATATAAAGTAATATTCTAGGGTCGTATGTTAATTTTAGGTAACAGATGAGTACAAGGGTAAGTATAGTAAAGTGAATAAATACATAAATAAAAACAAATAAAATGCAGTCATACCCAGGCTGGTAATTGTGGGAGTAAAAATGGAAGTAAATAAAAACATATCGAAGAAATCAAAATACAGAAGAAATAAAATAGAGATCAAGGTGTAGCAAATAAACAATAGATAACACAGTTGGAGAATATAGGGTTATAAATATAGAGAGGATGGAAGAGTAGCAGTGGTATCAGGTGACACGTAGTGTAGGTTCGAGTCTTAATTTTCCAAGTGAATCCCAAAACCTTGAAATATAGGATAGAGAATTCAGTCAATACAAGGCAGGGTATAATAGAATATGTTGATTTTTTAAAAAGAATCTATGAGGTCTGACGGAGTGTGAGTGTTCCTGACAGGGAAGCAGCAATGCATGGACCGGGTGGGTGGTAGACATAGCTTAATGCAGCCAAAATCCGAATATAGGGGGGGGGGTATACCAGCCTGTGATTTATGGTGACTTTCCTTTTAGAAATCAAACAGATCTTTGACTATTTTGTGGCATTTTTTCAATAACACAGGTTTACACTTACATCTAACATACTGGAGTGCCTGGTCTCCCTGAATGTTGTTTGTGTGCGCCAAACTGAGGTACTTGAGATTCTGATGATCACTCAAAAACCTGATAGAGTCTGTATCAACCTTTGTGTGAGAGATGTTCAATGTTATCAATTGTGCCAGCTCCTCCACACCTGCTAGACTGCTCACCTGCAACAGAACAGAAAAAAAATAATTATCTGACTTACACACAAAATAAACAAAATAAAAAAACACATTTACATTTCTCTTATCAACTGTACAAGCATTTCTAATTTGATAAATGTCACTTAAACATTTAAGTACTTCAAATTCTACAATTTTATTGAACTGACATATACAGGCACCAACTTTAATCAGTCATTTCCAGTAAATATTTTATTGATCTCTTTTTGCCATTCTGCTAAATCAGAGGACATAAACTCAAATGCAAATATAGACACACACATATATATATAGCAGGCTCTACAGTTACTGTCTACCAAATTCCACTCACATAGGTCAACTAGAGGCTATAGTAGGTACCATGCAGCAAGACTGAATCCAATGTGTATATGTATGTGTGTATATGTGTATATGTATATATATGTATGACTTTATATGTATATGCATGTATATGAATATGTATCCATGAGTCTGCTTAGTTTTGTCCTATAACTTAGTGGTTCAACAAGAAAATGATCAATAAAATAAGTACCAGACTTTAAAAATTACACCTGCGGGTCGATATGATCAACTAAATCCCTTCAAGGTGAGCTTCAGCATGACCACAGTCCAATGGATAAGACTTACGAGTGTCCTAACTAACGAGTTTTTCGAGATACGAGCCGTAACTCGGCCGATTTTTTCTTTGAGTTGCGAGCTAAAATTCGGGTTACGAACCAGCTTCAGATACCCCTCCGCTAGTTGGCGTAGCGACCGCCACAGTGAATGCCGTAACATCCACTCAGCATCCCATAGGTCCGAAGAAAATGAGCGCAAAGGACAGTGCTGAGAAGAAACGGATGATGTGCATTAAATTAAAGAAAGAAATTATGGAAAAACGACCACGGTATGCGTGTAGTCGACTTGGAGAAGCAATACGAGCGTAGCACTCCTACGATCTGCACCATACTGAAGAAGGAGTCGATAACGGCTATAACCCCAGCCAAGGGAGTTAAAATAATTTCTAAACAGCGGACATCTATCCGTGAAAAAGCTGCTGATAGTGTGGTTGACGGAGAAGCAGCTCGCAAGAGATACCGCGACGGAGACTATAATCTGCGTGAAGGCAGGAGCTATTTACGCTGATTTGTTGCAGCAAACCCCAGGTACTTCGACATACGAATAATTTGAGTTACGAGCTCCATCACAGAATAAATTAAACTCGTAAGTCAAGGTACCACTGTATATGTAATTTAAGGTTTGGAGACAGCAGGAAAACATCTTTTGATTATGATTCACATTAAAAGTTGCAGAATATTTTTGTCAAAGTGTGTAATTCTGAACTTTGGTTATATAAATATTTCTACCATATTATCTTTCTGATACACTTACAGAGGGAAAATGAAATATTAATGTTTTTCATAGATTACTAGGAATATTTATCAATAACCTTTTGTATTTCATACTGAAATCTTCAATGAACATAAAACATACACCATAACTATATAAAAACTTACAAAGGAAAAACAGCATTCAAGAACAAAAAATGAATCTGCATTTGATATACTTTAATGTATAGTTACACTTCAAAGTATTTCATTAAAACACATAGCAGGAACATATGACAGTTTAGATTTTTTTAAATTCTATATTGAGTAAAAAATATTGGTTTAGAAACTTGCAGGCTTGATTTAAAGAGAAATTTTTACAAAAAAATGAAAACTGCTTATATGGGTGTATATATGTATATATATATATATATATATCCTGCAGGATGTCCAAAGTCACCCTCCTCACCAATAATTGTCACAAGTGTAGTATTTGTACCAGAGTTTTCAAGTCGCTGGCTGGACTAAAAAGTCACACTTGTTCAGCGCATCGGTAGGGGTTCTCCTACATGGATATAAAGTAGTGGCCGTACTCGAAAACGAGTTGGCAGCCTCCATATATATAATATATATCAGTATATATATTGCTATGCTTTGGGAGGGTCATGCTGCCAATAAAAACACATGCACCTATTGGTTTTCACTTCAATTTACTATAAGTTTCCGGTTGGTTGGTTGGTTCGATAACCGGAAGGGTGTTATATATATTGTCAAAGCTCTTTCATCAAACATTTTGTGACCTCCTCAGTGACTAGGTTCTTTTTATTTTGAGTCTCTCCTTTGTTCTGTCCTATACATATATATATATATATATATATATAGTAATAATAATAAATTTGAAGACTAAAATCCAAAGAGGGCTCGATAAGGATAAATATATATCAAATATATAAGAAACGTAGAGCAAATATTTATTAAAATAACAGATTAAAGTTTAAGCAAAGAATCGCTGCTTTCACCCTTAACGGGATCTTCTGAAACTAACAAAGTCAATCTGTAAACGCAGAAGTGGATATTTCAAAAAACGTTGCAACTGGGGGAAGACAGGAAGACGATACTTTGGTTCATGGAAACGTTTGCTGGCAAAGAACGGGAAAAAACGAATATAATACGTCATTAATAGGAGCGGTGAAAAATAATTACGCACAAAGACAGAACCACGTTTATGGTATAAAAGAGGTCCTAGACTAATGTTCTCTTAGGTGGTGCATAGAGACGTTCTCTGGCAATGAACGAAAAAAACGAAGATAATACGTCATATGTGGAGCGTGGAGAACAATAGCACGCAAAGACAAAACCATGTAAATGGTATAGCAGAAGTCGTAGACTAAAATTCTAACTAGGAGACCGAATGAATCTCCGCTACAGAGTTAAGAACAAAGTAAATAAATACAATACAGAAGTAATAGAAATAAATAAATACATACACGCAAACAAATACGTACATACACAAGCATACGCAAAACACTTACCATAGGTATACAAAACCACGCACATATAAATATATGTGTGTGTGCATGCGTGTATACAAATAAATAAATAATTATATAAACGTATATAAATAAATAAATACGTATATAACAAGCGCACACACATACCTACATGTAAATACATGAATGTTCGGAGACGTAAGTCAACCAAAACATGAAGTACACATATACACACACCCTACATATGTACGAACCTGCATACTCACACAGACGCAAAACTCCCGTATACACATAGTCAAACCATATGTACCAGAATATATAAAATTATACGCCATAACATAAACAATCAAATATACGTACGAGAAGGTATACGTACCTTCACAAAACATATGGGTAATATATACTTACCTATGCAAATAAGTAATGGTATAAACAAAACATATACTTAGCTCCCACATCAAGACGTAAAATATTCACGTATAGATCGTACTATCCGTTAGGGTATAATGTGGGGCTGTAATACAGGAAAGTTTTGTGCAATTTATGTTTACAAGCCGAAATTGCCTCAGATTTTTTGTTTAAGATGTGGTCTGTGGCGTAGAGTATTTCCAGGGCCTCAGCGGCGCAGAGGTCACATGGTCTTTTATTTCCGTTATACGATCTAGCCCTAGCTAGGATCTCCCAGTGTAACTTATATTGGGTGTGGTTGTCTTTTAGACTACATATATAAGCTGAAAGTGACGTCATATTCCTTCTTAGAGGGTAACGAAAAGAATGGGTATGCATGTAAAGACGCTGCTTGAATCTATTGGCGGTTAACCCTATGTAGGCCCTACGGGACGTGGGTGTTACAACCTTACATTTGTAGACAATGTTACTAGAGAGGCATTTCCCGGATAGGGAGCAATCAACCCGATTCCTACAATTACAGTTAGTACTAACTACAGGGTTGCACGTGTTCCTACGGCTAGGTAGTTTAGCTAAATTTGAAGCTGTGATGTTATGTGCAAGGTTAGGAGTCATAGAGTAAGAAATTTTAATAGTATTTCTATTAAAAATTTTACTATATTTATGTGTAGGGGGAAAATACTTCGTAATAAGGGAAAGAAAGATCTTAGCTAATGGTGTGGCCACCTCCATATTATATGGTGGGTTATACCAACAAATGCGACGGGATCTATTTCTTCTAGGTCTATTTTCGTACTCTGTATATGCTACCTTATCGACAAATCCACTTCGAGCAAGAGCTTCATTGTAATAAGTGGAATGGTCGTTGAAAATACGCGCATTGGTGGAAAGACGGGAAAGCCTCAACGAAACGTTTCTTACCAGGTTCTTGGTTATGCTGGCAGGATGGTTGGAATGCTTACTTATGTAATTAAGCGTATCATTCGGCTTTCTATACAGGTAATACAACCCATTCAATAAATTGAGGGTAGCGTCGAGGTAATTAACGACCGAGAGATTGGCCTCAACCTGTATAGAGAGGTTGAAGCCTTTACAGAAGGCTGTGAGTTCTTTTCTGAAGCTGTCGCAAGCACGAGGTTCGCACTTAGTCATGGTCAAAAGACCATCATCATGGTACAAACCACCGCCCGCGTTGGGGAATTCGTCCTTGATAGAGAAAAGAAGGAAAAGGCCGATAAGATCAGTAACCTCTGCAGAATCACTGGCGCCCATACTCACGTCGAATGGGGTACTATTGGATTTTTTAATCCAAATGAAGTCGTCGAAATTAATCACCGACTTTCGGGCATTGAGGATGACATCGACTTCGAAATCCTTAACCACTGTGAGTGTTTTAGCGAAATTGATAGCTCTAAGGAGAAGTGGTAAAGTGATGGAGGATTAGTAATTGTAAACATAAATTGCACAAAACTTTCCTGTATTACAGCCCCACGTTATACCCTAACGGATAGTACGATCTATACGTGGATATTTTACGTCTTGATGTGGGAGCTAAGTATATCATCATCATCATCATCATCATCATCAGGTTTAGCGTCCGTGTTCCACGCTTGCATGGGTTTGGACGGGGGTTTTCCCACTTGAGGCAAGAGTGGTTGTCTTGCTCGCATAGGACTGTCTGGCGGGTTTTCTACAGTTGGATGCCCTTCCTAACACCAACCACATTTACAGTGTGGGCCTGGGAGGTTTTTACCGTGTTGCCTACACGGCCACATTACAGCGTGGACTGTCTGGCGGGTTTTCTACAGCTGGATGCCCTTCCTAACACCAACCACATTTACAGTGTGGGGCTGGGAGGTTTTTACCGTGTTGCCTACACGGCCACATTTACAGTGTGGACTGTGTGTTTTTTTGTCGTGACACCTACACGATCTCATTTGTTTCGGCCTGGATGTTGTGGGACCAACATAACTTTACATTGAAGGGGGCGGTGTGGATGTGGTGGAGGTGGTGGGACGGGGGTGTGTTTTGATAGAGATGCCTACTGACTGTAGTAGGTTTTTACTTTGTATTTAGGTAAGGCGGGTCTTCTCTATTACTGAGTACCGCCAAAGGTCTCGGTCCAGTGACATTGTCTTGGAGAGGTGTAAGCGTGTGAGGTCGGAATTTATCAGCTCGTCCCATGTTTTTCTGGGTCTGCCTACTCCGTGGCTACCGTCTATCTTTATTGCCCTGCACTTTGTTATACAGCTGTCGTCTTTCATGCACATCACGTGACCATACCAACGTAGCCTTCTCTTGAGTGTTTTGTTTATACCATTACTTATTTGCATAGGTAAGTATATATTACCCGTATGTTTTGTGAAGGTACGTATACCTTCTCGTACGTATATTTGATTGTTTATGTTATGGCGTATAATTTTATATATTCTGCTACATATGGTTTGACTATGTGTATACGGGAGTTTTGCGTCTGTGTGAGTATGCAGGTTCGTACATATGTAGGGTGTGTGTATATGTGTACTTCATGTTTTGGTTGACTTACGTCTCCGAACATTCATGTATTATATGTAGGTATGTGTGTGCGCTTGTTATATACGTATTTATTTATTTATATACGTTTATATAATTATTTATTTATTTGTATACACGCATGCACACACACACATATTTATATGTGCGTGGTTTTGTATACCTATGGTAAGTGTTTTGCGTAAGCTTGTGTATGTACGTATTTGTTTGCGTGTATGTATTTATTTATTTCTATTACTTCTGTACTGTATTTATTTACTTTGTTCTTAACTCTGTAGCAGAGATTCATTCGGTCTCCTAGTTAGAATTTTAGTCTATGACTTCTGCTATACCATTTACGTGGTTTTGTCTTTGCGTGCTATTGTTCTCCATGCTCCACATATGACGTATTACCTTCGTTTTTTTCGTTCATTGCCAGAGAACGTCTCTATGAACCACCTAAGAGAACATTAGTCTAGGACCTCTTTTATACCATAAATGTGGTTCCGTCTTTGCGCGTAATTATTTTTCACCGCTCCTATTAATGACGTATTATATTCGTTTTTTCCCGTTCTTTGCCAGCGAACGTTTCCACGAACCAAAGTATCGTCTTCCTGTCTTCCTCCGGTTGCAACGTTTTTTGAAATATCCACTTCTGCATCTACAGATTGACTTTGTTAGTTTCAGAAGATCCCGTTAAGGGTGAAAGCAGCGATTCTTTGCTTAAACTTTAATCTGTTATTTTAATAAATATATATATATATATATATATGGAGGCACATGGCTTAGTGGTTAGAGCATTGGCCTTGCAATCGAAAAGCTGTGAGTTCAACTCTCAGACCAGGTGATGTGTTGTTTCCTTGAGCAAGACACTTTATTTCACATTGCTCAGAAATGAGATGATAGGGACTGGGGTCCATATCATTCCACTGCAAAGTGATCGTGGAGGTACCACGGCAAAAAAGCACCAGGCCCACACTGTAAAGTGGACGTGTAGGCACCACGGAAAAAAAAGCACCCAGCACTCACTGTAAATGAGGTTGGTGTTAGGAAGGGCATCCAACTTTATAAATCAAGCCAGAATCAGTTCCCGTCCCATCCTTGCAAGCAGAGAAAAGCGGACGTAAAATGAAATGATGATGATGATGATAATATATATATATATATATATATACATATATATATATATATATATATACTCACACACAATTCTTTTATGTGCATTTTTTTGTGCATGCAAAGGGTTTGATGGGTCTTTTCCAGCACACCTTCCCTCCATCAACTGTGCTCCTTTATCAACTCCTTTGTGACATTCAACATTTTGAGATCTGTCTCACCACTTCTGTCTTCTTTGGTCTTCCTCGACTGCAGCTCCTTCAACTGAGAACTCTCTATGTCAGCATGGACATAAAACTGATGATATGTATGTATCACTGGATATCAATCTAAACCATTTGGATTTGCAATATTGGTAGAGGGTCGGATGCCATGCTTTGCAGCAAAGAGTTACGGTCCTTTATGATCTGAGTTCAAATCCCGCTGAAGTTAACTTTGCCTTTCATCCTTACGAGGTCGATAAAATAAAGTACCAGTAATACACTGGGATAATTGCCAAAAGTAGAAACAATTATTATTATTATTGGTGACGTACGTAGGAAATCGTATCATCGTGAGCTCCACAAAGATTTGTTGTTTTCAGTTGTTTTAAATTGCCAGTTATGGAAAATGTTTGTTGTTAAGTGTTTATAAGTTCATATATATTGCTTTCTGAAAAGGACACTAAAACATTTTGGGCCTTGAAAATTTAAACTTTTATAATTATCAAACAAAAACTTTCTTTGAAAAAAAACATGGACAGCTCTCAGCCACTCAAAGCTGTCAGCCTTCCTAACAAACTAACACCTCACACCAACATCGCCATTGTAAACATTAGTAAAGCCAACACTAAAAATATAAGCAGTGGCAATAATTTAAATTTGTCACATGCCGACGTTCATTTCCCACCATTACCAATGACTGCAGGTGTTAAAGCCACCACCCCCACCACCACCACCACAGCAACAACAGACATCGAAATGGATTCACCCAGAATCGACTCTTCCACGCCGAACACCACCACCAACACCACCACAACTGAAACTAAAAATAACAATAACAAAAATAACAATAATAACAACAGCAACAACAACAATGAGAATAACTACAACAACATCAACACCAGCGCAAAACAAAATGTGTTGTTTGCCAAATCAGTCAAGAAAAGCGAAACAATCGAGGTAAGCCAGGATGAATTAAATGAAGCCAAGAGAATGGTAAAAAAAGATGGATACAGGGTCAGCCTCACCCCCTCCCCATCTAATAAAATGGAGCATCGGCACCTATGCACCGTGTCATATTGGACGATAAACACAAAATCATGCCGAGTGGAACGGGCATCCGAGTCCCAGATACAAAAAGCTTTGGGACATGTGTGGGCAAAAAAACCCACATCAGACATGGGCAGAAATATGGAACCGTGGAAATGTTCTTTGGAACACCACAGGAAGCCAGAGAGCACTCCATGGCCCCATTAAGAAGTGATGAGTTCACACTCGTCCCAAGCTATTGTGGTCAGAGACTCGTGAAGATCAGGGTGACCTACGTTCCGCCGGCCATCGAAATTCCCTGGCTAATGGCTGCCGTCCTCGCCAGCATCTAGGCCAACACGAAAATAATTGAAGTAACAACAGAAAAGCAGGAGAACTGATCTGGATCTGGGATGGAGCTCCTGATCCAAGCGGACCAAAAAAACATTGAGGAAATTCCAGAGGTGATAGACCTCAATGACGGCAGCCACCTCACCGTAATCGTTGGGGTAGAAGGCCTAGGTGTGTCGTTTGTGGCGAAGGAGCACAGCTCAGACTAAAAAGTTGAGGCCACCTCTCCTACCCACCCCAGTGACTCAAACATCAAAACCACCAGCAGCAACAACTGTAGCAGCAACAACAGAAGTAACTGTAGCAGCAACAACTGTAGCAGCAACAACAGAAGTAACTGTAGCAGCAACAACCCCAGCAACAGTAGCAAAACCAACCCCACCACCACCGACCGCACCAGAATTAGCATCAGCGCTTCTACCACCCACCACGCCACAACCAAAACCAACGCCTGTGGAGGATTTTTCACTCCCCGACCTATCACAACTGGAGACAGATTGTGACGATGAGGAGGAGTGGGAAATGGTATCATGAAAAAAGAAAAAAGAATCCCAAAAAGAAAAAATCCTCTTCCTTCGCCCTCCAAAAACAAAATGCAGGGGGAAACAAATAAGCAAACAAACAAAAAAGTTAAGTCAGCTATGCCACCACCCACACCAGCATCACCAACCCCATCACCACAAACACCAATACCATCACCATCATTAACCCCACAACCACCATCACCAACACCACAAAAATCACCAAAAAGCGAAACAGAAACAAACCCACAACAAACGCAAACAAAACAAAACAACCAAAACGATACACACTACACAGCATTAAATTTGAACAACAACCGATTATTACACTACATCCAACACAACACCAGCATCACAGAAAAAGACTACACAACAACCCAAAAATTCACACCACCTCTACACATGCAAATCACTCGCATCACACAGAAAACGTACACGACACTAAAACAAAAATTCCCCAAGGACATCGGAGACTTCCGACAAACAATCTCCAGGAGGATTTATAAGGACATCCTTCCGGAGGAGACCACAAGCAGTGAAAAGGATGGAGAAACCATCCTTCCTCAACGAGAAGTAAGGTAATTGGTCTTTCCCATATTTTCCACTCCATTTCAACATGACCTCACTCAGAATAGGCAGCATAAATGCGCGTGGCCTGGGGTCGTCATGGAAGCAGGGCCACCTGCTCAACGACCTCAGGTCACTAAACATAGATGTGGTGGCCAACAGTGAGACCAGAATCTCAGAAGCACGAGCCTTCGCACCGATCTTCGGGGGGAGGAGTTGCTGTGCTTTTTCGGAGAGGTTTGGATCTCGCCATACGGGCCATCTTCCTGGATCCAGAAGGTAAGTTGGTGGTGCTGGACGTGACCAGCGGAGACAGGCAAGCTTTCAGGCTAGAGGCCGTCTATGCCCCGACAGGAGGAGAGCGGCCTTTCTTCCGGCGTCTGGAGACCTTTCTTGGAATGTCCCACACTTTAGTGTTAGTGGGCGACTGGAACGGGATCTTAGATGCACGTTGTGACTGTGTGGGATTAGCGGATAAGGGAGGAGGGTGTAAAAGCCTCGCAAATCTGCTCAGACGGTTTCAACTGTCTGAGAGGTACCGTCTGGATTTCCCGAATGTGCCAATGTGGACATGGACAAACCGCATCGGTCATCCAGATCATATCTAAATAGGGTATTTTGTAAGGAAATAAATAGGTCTAGCATAGGCTGTCCACATTTCAAAATAGTTGACTACATGGACCACAAATTCGTGATCTGTGAGGTTGACTTAGATAGGCTTCATAGACAGGGACTCGGCTACTGGAAGCTAAATGCGTCATTAACAGCGCGCAAGGCCTACAGAGACCGGATTAGCGAACTAGTTAAGCGGGCATTGACGGGGGCCATCGTCAACAACAAATGGTGGTTTGCTCTGAAAAGAGCGATTAGAATAAAGTCCATTAAGTTTAGTAAGGCTTTAGCAATAGAGAAAAATAGAGCAGAGGGATAACTAGTTAAAAAATTAGACGAGGCGCTTAGTAAAGGCATTGCGACCGACGTACTTGCAGGGAAATTGGCCCTTGACCAATTCTTCAATGCAAAGCACGAAGGCTGCGTTGTCAGAGCTAGGGTGCGTGCTCTCAGACACGAGGGGACGAAAGCCGTTCAATGGGTCCGAGTTGCGGAGGCGCGTCGTGGCAACAAACCCACAATCCGGTCTTTGGTGGATCACAAGGGGCGCATGCTACTCGATCTCGGGCAAATGTGTGAAGCTTTTCAGCGACACTTCGCTCAGCTGTTCGGGGGCAGCGGCGGGCCGGATCGAGGGATGGACTTTAGTGCCTACCTCAACGGACTGCCGCGGCTTTTGGCCACTGAGGCGGAGTGTTGTAAAAAGCCGATAACAGCAGCTGGAGTACGGGAGGCAAAGACTGGCTGCACAAGGGGTAAATCGCCTGGTTTGGATGGTCTGCCCTATGAACTTTACGTACAGATGCCAGACTTGTTCGGAGGCCTCTTGGCGGACGTCTACTGCAACTGGCAACAGAACGGGAGAATTCCCAGCTCTGTGAGCCGAGGAGCTGTGGCGCTGCTGAGAAAGGATTCGAACAAGGGGGATAACATAGATAATTTCAGGCCCATAACTCTGCTAAACACCGAGTTCAAGATCTTGGCCAACGTGCTAGCAAAGAGGTTGGCGCTTGTCATTAGTGGTCTGGTGGGAGAGGTGCAGACATGCGCCATTCCAGACAGATCCATCCACGACAACCTCCACTTCATACGATACATCGTGGAGAGGGTAGCTAGGAAACCTGGCATGGGTGGGTCCTTGATCAATTTAGATCAGTCGAAAGCTTTCGATATAGTCGACCACCGTTATCTGGCGGCAGTTCTGAGGGCAGTTAGCTTTGGGTCCATCTTCAGAGGCTGGATCGCTGCCATGCACAGCGACATCTGCTATGTGGTGAGAGTGAACGGTCACCTTTCAGAACCTTTCAATATCATGGGCTCGGACCGCCAAGAATGTCCCCTCTGGTCCCTCTTGTACGTATTGACTCTCGAGCCATTACTGCACAAACTGGAGACGTTGAGGTGGGTCCTGTGCGAACTAGGATGCAGAAGATCCATGTCAGCATATGCGGACGATGTCACCGTAGTGGTGTCGAACACCAAACACATTGAGGCGATTGGCACTACACTAAGAGAATATGAGGCGGTGACAGGAGCAATGACCAACCAGGAAAAGTCGGTGGGCCTGCACGTCGGCACCTGGAGAGGCAGGTCCATGCCGTCCAACAGTGTCATCAGGCGCTGGGCGGACGGACCGGTTAAATTGCTAGGGGTATGGTTCGGTCCGGACCTCCAGACGGACAAAAACTGGGACGAGGTGATGAGCAGGGTGGCTTCTCTCACCCAGAAATGGGCAGAGAGGAAGCTATCCCTGAAAGGTCGAGCGGAGGTGGCGAACGAGTACATCGCGTCCGACATCTACTACCGCCTGATCGTCGTGCCTTGTCCTAAGCCTCGCCTGACTGCGCTGGAGCATCTGCTCTTTCGCTTTTTGTGGAAGGGACGCGCTCCGATGGTCAGGCGGTCCATCTGCTGTCAAGACCCACTACGAGGAAGGCTAGGCATGCCGTGGCTGATGATGCGCAGACACGCGCTTAGGCTACGTGATCTCCACCTCTTCCTCGACGGTGATCAGGTGTGGTCACCGTTTGCTAGACGTGTCTTTCCCTAGATCGTCTCCTTGACGGAGCTGCAGTCCTGGGTCAAGCGAAGACCGAGAGGGAGCACTTGGAGACTGGAATGTCTTCAGGCGCTCACAGCCCCCGACCAGTCGGGCAATGTGAATGGTGGAACTCCACCTTGGCATTCTATAGAGGATTAGTGGAGGCGAAGAGCGACGATGTACTTGGAGAAACTCTAGGCGTCGACGAGAATCAACTACCAATCTCTTCGAAAGAACTTTCGGGTCGGAGCCAATGGACAACTTCCAGAAATCCCTGGCCTGGAAGTGCTACCGAGGAGCTTTGCCAGTTCAGGATAAACTCTACAGGCATGGATGTGCCATCAGCCGGGCATGTCTGAGATGCGCGCAGGGCAACAAACCGTCCTGCACGCACTTGTCCAGTGTCCGAGCATTGCTGACTTGTGGGTTTATGTCGAACACTTGCTGTCACATATAGGATGGATCTGGTTATCAGCCGAGTCCATCGTGAGGATTGCCTCACCCTCTTCCTTTAGCCAGGAAGGGCAGGCTGTTTTTATCTCTCTGGTGGCCATGGCGAAAGAAATAGTATGGTGGACACGTTTGAAAGGGTTGAAGACGAGCACTTACCTCTTCGGTGATGCCCTGATTAACTTTTTCAAATTTCATTTGAAAAGGAAAATCAGGGTAGAGAGGGAAATGCTCTCTTCCCAGCATTTTGTTGAAAGATGGGTGAGAGAAGCAAGAATGGCCTGAGTGAGTGGACCTACTCTGAGTATGTGTCTGTAAATTGAAGGTGGAAAACTGTGAGAGGGCACTTGCCCTGGTGGTCAGAGTCACCGTGGCTTTTTTAATGGGCTTTCTCCATGAATGTCTCTCAGAAGTCTCCCCCATATTGGGGAATTTTTCATTGTTTCTTTTTTGTTACATCCTCTGTTTTTTGTTTTTTTACACGCAGAAATGCCCATTTGTAGCGTCCTGTATTGTCCTGAAATGTCCTGTTTTGTCCTTAATGTCTTACTTTGTGTAAACCCTTGTGCTTAATAAAGAAAGCATTATTATTATTATTATTGGTGGATTGGCAGTATCGGTAGAAGGTCGGACACCATGCTTTGACAAGTTACGGCCCTTGCCATTCTGAGTTCAAATCCCGCCGAGGTTAACTTTGCCTTTCATCCTTACGGGGTCGATAAAATAAAGTACCAGTAATGTACTGGGTAATTGCTGGCCTTGTGCCAAAAGTAGAAACAATTTTTATTATTATTATAAGGGCGGTGGATTGGCAGAATTGGTAGAGCATTGGACACCATGCTTCACGGCATAGGGTTACGCTCCTTTACGTTCTGAGTTCAAATCTCGCCGAGGTTAACTTTGCCTTTCATCCTTACAGAGTCGATAAAATAAAGTACCAGTAATGCACTGGGGTCGATTTAATTGACTTTCCCTCAAATTGTTGGCCTTGTGCCTAAATCAGAAACCATTATTATTATTATTATTATGAGGTCGATAAAAAAAAAGTACCAGTAATGTACTGGGGTCAATATAATCTACTTTCCCCTTCAATTGCTGGCCTTGTGCCAAATGTAGAAACCATTATTATTATTATCATCATCATTTCACAATTTCATAGTCATTTTTCCATGCTAGCATGGGTTGGACATGTCATTATAGACCAAGTCAGTACTTAATTGTCTTCCTAAACCTGTTAGAGGACCATGCAAAGGTCAATATGGTTGAGTCTGTTGCTGAGAACCTCCACCAGGTCATCCCTGCCCTATGGCACCTAGGACTAGAAATCAACCTTTCCAAGTCTAAGGTCATCAATGTGAGCTACAGCAGAGTCAAATTCCAACACTCAACATCAATCCTGTCCTCACTGAGGCTCGGTTAACCCTGAAGGACACTAACTGCATTCTTGGCTCTCCATTTCTCTTGAAAGCCATATGTGAGTGCCTGGAGACAAGCAAGCAGACTTGATGAAGATGATGGAGAGATTGCACCTCATCAACACACACCAAGTACTCTTCCTCCTGGGAACTACTTCCATCTCCTCAAATTCCTCTTCATACTATGCAGTGAACTTTGCCACTCTCTAGTAGATCACCTCATTGAACTCCATGCTACCATCCAACGATCTGCAATATTGACTTAGACAGTGCCAGCTGGCAACAGGTAAAACTTCCTGTAAAATTCGGTGGCCTCAGCCTTCAATCTACTCCAATTTATGTAGTACATTCATAGTGACTGCATACTAGAGAGGTCACCTTGTTCAAAGGCAAATGTGATCAAGTGAGATGGAGGAGTGGGTATGGAGACAGAACTGTGTTATTATGAGTGTTGTCAAGGAGATAGAGCGACCGGGTTGGTATGGATGGGAGTATTAGAAAAAAGAGTGAGTATAGACTACATGTTGGTTGTTGGTAGAGGTTGAATAAATACAATAGGATAAGTGAGAAGAGATGAGAGTGTAGGATGACTAGTAAAAGGGGTGGATTATCACAAGTTGTAGACATCAATTAATATGGAGGAGAGAGGACAATATATGGTGGCATATAGAGTAACATATGGAGATGATGTCTCGATGGAAGCATACGGGGCACCTTTATCAGGGCACCAGCACTAGTGAGTTGGCTTTGGGCCTCACAAAATAAAGGGCACTCACTATACTATCTCTGTTCAATCTAGGTAGTGTGGGTCAGAAGTTGACTGGGTGAAAGAGCAATGACCAGAAAGAATAGGATGAGAAGTGTAAGGGTAACATAGGAGAAACAGAGTGAAATGGAGTGAGGGAATAACAGACAATCAGAAATGGATGAGTGTCTGTGTGTCTTTTCATTGGCACCACATCAGTAAGGTGACATTTGGTTATGTTGCATATAAACAATATGTCCGATAGCTCACCAGTTCAATATGTGAAGATCAGTTGAATAAGTGTTAGCATCAGGCTGTAGATACTACATCAAAAGAGTTGTTCCAGCTTGAAAAAGTAGCCGTAAAAATGAAGATGATGGTATGTGTGAGTACATGTGTGTGTATGTTTGTCTGTGTGTGAGTGCGTGTTTGAGCGTATATGCATACATATATCGACAAATATATGTGTAGAAGCTATAAAAAAAATGTGTGTAGAAGCTATAATAAATGTGCATAGGATATATAGTGTGTAAAAGCTTTAGTCAATGTGTTGATCAATTAAAGCAAGTGCATTTAAAACTATCTCAGCTGTGTATAGAAACTATAGCAGCTGTGTGACCGAGATGTGTATAAAAACTGTTCAAGATGTGCATAGCAACAATAAACGTGTATTAAATAAAACTTCTATAGTGTAGGACCATATGATGAGGATGGGGATAGAAGCAGTAATTTCAAAATTTCAATGAATGAAACATCTGTCTAAATTACAAAGAATTTAACAGAAAGAAGAAAACCTTACCATTGTCTGTTCTAGTAATAACACTTTTAGCTTTGGTAATTCTGAAGAAAAAAAAAAGAAAGATTCATTGAACATATTATGATAGCTGTATGGGCAGATTTATAATTTTTGATATTACAAAAGTGAGCAAATTCTTTGTAGTAGAGTTATAATCAGAGATGGAAGCAGTGTAGTTTGTAGTTCCAAGTCTAAACCAAATTGAGGTTAATATTTCTTTACATCTACAATGGCTCTATACAATAAAGCCTGTCATATACTAGAGTGACTTAAATGATTCCCACTCCTATTTTTCCATACAGAGGTTGGCCTGCTGTCAAGAAAAGATAAATGACACTGAGTATCCCAAAAGTCACCTAGATATTCTAAAATTTATTAAAGGTCTAAATTTATTATAATTATATATTTTTTTCTTTTTCAGAATATTAGGAAATTACATATGGAAAAATTCACAACTACACATAAAATAAAAATCATTGTATAATGTTTCAAAAGGAAAGAATCAAATATTCTCAAAGTGCTTCTTTCCAACACTTTAAGGCCAGAAAACCACCATCAGATTTTCTGATTCATGGGCTGATTCAATGTTTTCAGTAGAATGGCTAGAGTAAGTGACCTGACACAACGCGGATCACTGAATTTAGTCCGTTCACAGATGAATCATGAATGCATAGGAAATGGGTTCCATGAGAACTATAAACATCAATAAACAAACATCCTGATTGTACAAAGTTGTACAAAATGCCTTGTAGTATCTGTTTCAGTCTTTTGTGTTTTAAGTTCAAGTCTTGCTATGGCCTACTTAATCAGTTTCCCAGTTTAACATCCTCACCTTAAACTTGAATCATCATCATCATCACCGTTTTACATCCGTTCTTCCACGCTAGCATGGGTTAGACGGGTTGTCCTGTTGTCGGCAGTGTCCGGTCGGCTGACCATGTCTTGCTCATACTGGAACTGATGCTGGCATGATTTCTACAGCTGAATGCCCTTCCTAACACCAACCTCATTTACAGTGAGTGCTGGGTGCCTTTTTTCCATGGCGCCTACACGTCCACTTTACAGTGTGGGCTGGGTGCCTTTTTGCTGTGGCACCTCCATGAGCAATTTCCAGTGGAGGCGGAGGCAACTCCAATTGATTGCAATCATTCAGGCTAAGTCACCAGTTTGAGGATGCCATCCTCTTTCCCTTTTAGCAATCTGAAAATTTAGGCCCCTGAAAAGGGTCATGGGTTCTTTTCTTTCTCCAGACTAAGTTACAAGAAAAAAATATCTCTAGCAAAGAAATAATATCTTTATTCCATTACACACTTACCAAAACTTCAAACTTATGAAATTAGAATACCAGCATACCTGTGAGTGGTCCAAATATCTTATGAGTGGCAGATGTTCTATTCAGATTTAGGCACTTCAGTGTGGGTGGCTGATGCATAGAAATATCAGTGATGTACTGAATGATGCCAGCATCTGTGACCCGGGTGTTCTCCAGCACTAGTGTAGCCAAACACTGTAGAGCTGAAACAGACAAATATAACCAAAATGAAAATTATCTCCCAGTCATTTCCATTTCTGTTGATGTAACAAATATTTACACATATATATGTGTTTGCATGTATGAATATATGGTGGCTGCCAACTCGTTTTCGAGTACGGCCACTACTTTATATCCATGTAGGAGAACCCCTACCAATGCGCTGAACAAGTGTAACCTTTTAGTCCAGCCAGCGACTTGAAAACTCTGGTACAAACACTGCACCTGTGACAATTATTGACACATAGTGCTGGACCCATCGTACCATGTGACGACAAGTGCAGAGAGATCTCCAGATATAAAGCAATGCTTGTGCCGTGAAGCTTTTATAGTGAGCAAAGGCACTGCACAAAGCCAGTCCCACTCTCTTAACCAAGATGATATTTACCAAAAAGAAGAACAAGTCAACATCATTGGATACCATCAGAGTTGCAGGTGTTATATCAGAGTTTTCCTTCTCCTAGAATTCTGCCTTGACAAAGGCTAAGGGGTGATCTCTCCCGGTGATTTTGGATGGCCATTGACTCTTAAGAGCTCCTTTGCCCTTTGACAGGTTTTGTTTTTTGTCCTCCAGGATGTCCAAAGTCACCCTCCTCACCAAGAAACCTTGGTGGGGTTGCCAGTTTAGTCGGCAACAACCCGACCATGGGTATGAATATATACAGATATACATACATACACACTTATATATATACATTTTCTCTTCTTTTTTTATTTGATTGAGAAGTAGAGGGAACATCATAATTAGGATTAGCTACAACTAAAGAATATAGATAATAGCTGTTTTCTTTATAAATTATATAATGGATTATTCATTGTATCCTATGCCAGCTCAGCCAAAGACCTAGGCTGTGTTCCCCCAAAGGGTGCTCTCCGCCTTGGTCGACCTGGTCCAAAACCCAGATTCATCCAGCTTTTTCGGACCCTGCTGAGGCAATTTCATATCATCTGGCCTCTGTTAAAGCTGGGCGTGAAAATCGGATTACCTTCCAAACACGCCCAGGCCTACCACCCCATCTACATCCAAAGCTACGTGCTGCAGCTTCCTTGAATCGGAACTCAGCACAACATGAAAGTTTTAGTCTGCGTGATGATGGGCAGATCTGGAGGTTTGTTAAGGCTGGTGAAACGTGGAAGAGAGATACCAGCTGGTCTGAGTGTGCTCTACCCACAATAACTGGCAATGAAAAAACTGCAACAACTCTGGGAAACTAAACCAGAACAACCTGCCATCCTCTACACACCATCATAAACTGCAAGCAGGGTACAAATTGTTGTCCTTAAATGCTCGCAGTTTATGCAACAAGATACATCTGTTTAACTCCTACGTCAGAAGCATCAACCCTGACTTCATCACAGTCACGGAAACATGGGCACATTCCTTACTCTGTGATGGGGTTTTCAGCATTACTGGGTAGAACCTTTTCCGCAAGGACCGCATTAATCACCGTGGTGGTGGTGTGATGGTCTACGTTCGTTCAAACTTTTCGGTAATTCCTTGCGTTGATTTGAACGAACTACAAGAAGAAGTTTTTTTTTGTGACATACGTATGACCATGTCAACACTTCTGCTTGGTGTTGTTTATCGCCACCCAAACTACCATCAGGACACACAGCTTTGCGATATCCTCAGAGCTGCTGCCAGGAAAACAGCCACTTATGTGTTTATTGCACGTGACATCAATCATCCTGAGATCGATTGGGAAACCTTTCATTGGCCACAAAGTGCAAACGATTTCCTTGAGCTAGTGCTGGACTCAAACTGGTCACAAGTAGTCACCTCTCCAACAAGAGATGACAACACTTTGGACCTGATCTTCACCACTACTCCTGAAGTGGTTATCAGTTGTACTACTGAGGAACCTCTAGGCGACTCTGATCATGCTATGATCATTGCAAATCTGGCTCTTGCGGGCAGCAACAAAATCCAGAACCTTCTCCAATCTGCTTGCTTTGATTGGAAGAAAGCAGATTGGAACTTGTACTGCACTGAGCTACAACGCCCAAACTGGCATGAGTTCTATAACTCTTGAGATGTGAACACTATACTCCAGAGCACCCTGGACTCAATATGGATAGCGTGTGCAGCATCGGTGCCATGTAAGCAGAAAAAAAAACCACCCCAAAAATGCAATTTGGGAAATTTCAGCAGTCCGACTTGCCAGGAAAGAACGTTGGAACGCTGAACGGGAATATAAACTGCATAAATCAGATGTCAACAGAAAAAAGCAGAATAAATCTTCCAACCATCTCAAGCAAGTGACAAAAAAGGCAGTGCTTGAATTTGAACAGTGCATAGCAATCAATCCTGACAGTAAGGTGGTCTGGAAATATGTTCATTCAAAGCAGAGACCTCACTCTCCAGTTGGTCCTCTTCGCAATCCCCACACAAGCCAGATCACTGACGATCCCAAAGAATGCGCAGAACTCATTGCTGAGTGCTATGCAAGTATTTTTACTGTCGAAAACCAGAATGTACCATCTCCACCATCTCTCACATCAAATTCCATAACAACTATGGAATTTACACCTGCAATGTTGCGACGTCACCTTAATAATAAGCGCAACTGTGCCTCCCCTGGTCATGATGGTGTTACATACCTGCTTCTCAAACATGGCGGGTACTTCCTTTTGCACCAGCTTTCTTTCTTCTTTCAATACTGTCTCAACAATGGTGCTACTCCGGAGCAGTGGAAAACTGCCAGTGTCATTCCACTGTTCAAAAAGGGCCGCACGTCACCTGTCAAATATCGTCCAGTCAGTCTTACTAGCTGTATTGCCAAACTGATGGAATCCTGTGTCAGAGAAACACTTTGGAACTTCTGGAGTTCTCACAGCCTCATCCGGCCCTCGCAGTTTGGATTTATCCCTAACTCCAGCTGCTGTGATCAGCTTATCGAGTTCCTTGAAGCCATTACCTGGATCACTGACAGCGGCTCATGGGTGGATGTTGTTTACCTTGACTTCGCTAAGGCTTTTAATTCTGTGCCACACAAAAGACTTATGACAATGTACTTGGTAAACACCCACAAAGTTATTAACCATCTCACCAACAACAACCCTGAGCACCTTTTTGATCTCCATGTGTCTAACACACATGGACATGCCTACAAAATCAGAAAACAGCACAGCTCCCATGACTTTCGGAAACATTTTTTCACGCTCAGAGTTGCTGAAGCATGGAACAAACTGCCTGCAACAGTTGTTAGCTGCCGAGACACCGCATCCTTTAAAACCCTCATGCTTCCCGAAATTCGCCAAAACTACACCTGATGTACTCCTTCCATACACATGCACACATGTGTATATCATGACTCATGCACTGTTCATTTTCCTGACGTTTGTGCATTACCCTATGTACTATACATACACTTTTTGATGAGTTGTAGTGCACCTGAGCACTGTACACAATATTTTCATTATTATTAAAACCTCCATGCTTCCTGATATTCGCCAACACTACACCTAATATTTCCCCTCCATACACACGCACACATGTATATCATGACTCATACACTATTCACTTCCCCGACATCTGTATATTATTCTATGTACTATACATGCACCTTTGATGAGTTGTAGTGCACCTGAGCACTGTACACAATAATTTCATTATTATTATTATTCAAATGTCTTCCCCCATCTGTAGATGTGTTTCTGAATTCTACTTTCATGTTTCGTCTCTGAAGATGAGATCAATATCAAAAAAAGAAAAGAAAAACAATAACCATATTGCTTAGCTAATAAACAGAATTACCCGATATAGGTGTTAAACAGTTGTCTGTTAGCTGCCGGCATGATCCTAACTTTAAAGTCTTTAGTTTTTTTAAGGCTGGAAAAAAGGAATAAATAAATAAACAAATGAATAAATAAATTAGTAATTATTCACCAAAAAGAGAAAAAGAACCAAATCACCAGACCTCAATGCATTCTAGTTTTCAATCTCATCACAATAAATTCACTATTTGAATCCTGCTTAGGTAAATTAAACTTTCATCTATTTTGGAGGAGGGAGGGAATATAGTAAAAAAAAAAAGTACCAGTGTTTTACTGGAGTGATTCAATCTATTGTAATCCTTCTTCACAAAATATTGTCTTCAGTTTAGTGGAAAGAAATCAATTTTGAACATTATTTTCATTTCAGTTTATTTATATTATTTTCCTTCATAGGTTTTAAAGGGAGGAAGTAGAACCCATTGTGATTTGATGTCTGCAAGGATTAGAAACATGTGAGTTTAAAGATAATCAATTTGAAACTTGATTAATAATTTCTCTTATCTTCTGATTAATCAATTATAAACAAAAATAAAGTAAATACTGCTAGTATTCTATTTTTCCACAAAGAGAATGCATGGATTTCTCTCTTGAGAAAAGTGACATTTAGGTTTATATAAAGAGAATACATAAGTTTCTCTCTTGACAAAAATGACATCAAGCTATGTTATCAATTCTTTAAGTATAGTTACATTCATATTAACCATTCTTGAGTATTTGTGTATGATAAAGAAAATCAGTGAATAGAATTCTATATTATATTAGGTGTAAGATGATCAGATATAATGGGCAAAAGAGAAGACTGCACTTATACTGACATGTGAAATAGATATAGGTGGAGTGTTGGGTACAAGTGTATCAAAGTGATCCAAATGATGAGAACTTGCAGAAGAAGAAACACCAGGACAATATAAGAAGTGATGAAAGTTAATCTCAAGTAGCTAAATGATATAAAGACGGGAACACTTTACTGGAGGAAACCCATCCAACCTATTTATCCAATAAAGATAATAGTTTTTTTAAAATCTTTTTACCAGGCTTGTATTAATCCATTAGCATTTACATTACTTTATATATACGCTGGTATTTTCGCAGTAAAGGTTTTATCTCAGATAATATCAAATCTATGAGATCTTGATATTTATTTTGAGAACAAAACATCAGTATGAGTAGCAAGTTACGGCCAGTTTGAACAGAAATAGGTGAGAGAATTCTGGCCGGATATGGCCGGTTTAAATGTTAAAGTGTTAATGTAGGGGATAGTATCCATTATAAGAAAGAAAGAAGAGTCCTCACAATGACATAACACTACTTCATGTAATATTTATTTGTGTGTGTATGTATGTTCTTTTGGTTTCATAATTTTATCATTTTTTACCAATAGAGAGAGAGTCGGTTTCTAACAGAGACACAAGACTCTTTCATTGGAATTTAGACAACATCAACATATGTGTGCATGTGGTTGTGTGTGTGTGTGTATGTGTGTGTGCAGGTATGGATGTTATTGTATGTGTGGATCTGTATGTTTTGAGTTATATGTGTGTATGTACATGTTTTGTATCTGTACATGTGTATATGCATTTATAACATGCAGAATTTTTGGAATGTTTTACATATTTTTACAGTTCGATTAATGGATTGTACTTGTAATTTCCTAACTAGCTGTGTTCTTTCTGGTTCTGGGAAGCCCAGCTTTTCAAGATTTGTACTGAGGCAGTTACTAACATATCCCAGAGCCTCAATAATCACAATATGTGTATGTGTGTGTGCATGCATGAGTGTGTGTGTATGTAGGTATGTACCATATTTTTTGTGTATAATACAAGAAATTTGGAACTAAAATTAAATACAAAAAATGGGGTAGTACATGAGAACACATTTACAGAATTTTTTTACTGAGCTTAAAAATACACATTTCAAGTGGCAAGATTGCAAATACATATTGATAACAATTGTTAACATATGGTATTCAGTATATTGGCAATATTTGTTATTTGGGAATCAGTATAATTGAACATCATTTGTCTCAAAGACAGGAAATTAATACAGTAAATTAATAAAAGAACTACATAAAATATATTATGTTTTGATAACATTACATGTGAGGCCTAACTTTTGTTAAAATATATACTTTTTCCTGCTGAAATAATAAGGCCATTATTCCAATACTATAAAATTGTTTGCTAAACAGATATTCTGTCATTTGTTGACACACAGTATTCACTTTGAAAACTAGAATAAATTATTCAAAAAGAATAAAACAATAGTAATTAGATATGTAAATAACACCAGCATAATTATACTGCTATATAGTGTTTATGGGTACTGGTGCTGTTGAAATAAATATAATCTATTTTTTCTGTAGTTTACAAATATATAGAAAAACAACAAAGTCATATCAGATAAAATATATAACCTTAAATAAAATTACTAGATATGCATCAAGTAAAGATAACATATTTTCCAAAAAATTTGAAACTTGTTTTGAAATGGCAAATAGGATAAATTTTCTAAATAACCAGTTATTTTATTCATCATCATCATTGTTTAACGTTAGCATGGGTTAGCCGGGTGTGTCCCACTAGAGGTAAGTTGGGTCGAGTGACCGTGTCTTGCTCATATTGGACTGTTTCCAGCTAGATTTCTATACCTGATGCCAACCACATTTACAGTGTGTGCTAGTGCTATTTGTCGTGATACCTACACAACCACTTTACAGTGTGGGCTGGGTACTTTTTGTTGTGATACCTACACAACCACTTCATGGTGTGGGCTGGGTGCTTTTTGCCATGATTTTTTAATATCGTAAGACTGGACTAATGTGAAATGAAGTGCCTTGTCCAAGGACACAATACATTGACTGGTCCTGAAATTGAACAAATAATCTTAAAATAGTGATCTCAAAATCCTAACCATTAGGTTATGCATTTTCACAAATTCTAACAAATATTGTATCAAAAAGCTGACTTACCTGTAAGAGGCTGTAAACCACTGTCTGTTATTAAACTACATGAGTTGAGACTCAGGTGCACTAAGTTAGTATGCATCCTATGACAAAACAGAATATTTAACTTAATTTCAGAAACAAGTAGCATGGTATTATAATAACAATAATTGTTTCTACTTTTGGCACAAGGCCAGCAATTACCCAGTGCATTACTGGTATTTTATTTTATCAACACCATAAGGATGAAAAGCAAAGTTAACCTCGACGGGATTTGAACTCAGACTGTAAAGGGACGTAACTATGCTGGAAAGCATGGCGTCTGACCCTCTACCGATACTGCCAATTCACTGCCCTTTATAATAACAATAATATAAATATGCAGCATGACAGACTTGGAGCCTTCTTACACTGGAAATTATATCAGTTTATGACATAACCACTGAAAGAAGATAGTACAAATATTCACTGCAAAAGGTTTCAGTAAATAACAAAGTGACCACACTCTGAGTCATACAAATATATATATATCCTCCAGAAAATATTATTAAACAGCATCGGGGTAAAACATTTTGATCACTGTATCAATTCCAATGTTGTAGTGCACCTGAGCACTGTACATAATAATTTCATAATTATTATTATTTATATCTCACAAATACATGAAATGCTTAAGTATAAAGATATTTAAAAACAAAAATAACATCTATAATTACATGTCCATTGGTATCAATAAAAAACAAAAAATACAGATAAATACATGGCCAAAATGCCAAAATATACACATGTACACAAAATAGAGGAAATTGTATTACTAGACGGCTCACATAATAAGTAGTATTATTTCAATATTATATTAAAGGGCGGTGGATTGGCAGTATCGGTAGAGGGTCGGATGCCATGCTTTGACGCATAGAGTTACGCCCCTTGCCATTCTGAGTTCAAATCGCGCCGAGGTTAACTTTGCCTTTCATCCTTACGGGGTCGATAAAATAAAGTACCAGTAATGTACTGGTTAATTGCTGGCCTTGTGCCAAAAGTAGAAACAATTATTTCAATATTATAGGAAAACACAAATATCAAACAAAGCACTGTGCATGCCTCAGGCATACATCTACACATGGTGATGCAGTGAAAGACTACTGAAATAATAACAATGACTACAATGATGTGATGATGATGGAAACAATAGACTGTAATTAATTAACTCTTATGATATTTAATTCAGCTCTGGATAAATCAATGGATGATAGCTATCTGTATGAATTCATAACTCCAGGCTTAATATTTTTGTAATAAATATTTATGCACAACACAGCATATATTTGAAAATCTAAGATAACTTTACTGTAGGGTTAACTATGCTGTGAAAACATAAACAAACATAAATACATTTTGTTATTCTCTTCATACAGAAAAAAACATAAGGATTGCCTTTACATGTATCAGAGCTTATTAGTTTTTCATCAGAAGACAAGTACCTACAACCTTCCACATACAAAGTGAGTTTATAGCTAATCTCAATTAATTTTCACCGACTAAAGATAAAACTTTCAGGTCTGTGATCCAAGTAAAAAAATAGGGGTGTACATAGGCATGTTTTACTATCACATAATATGAAGCTATGTGTCCATGTATGTGTGTGTATTCATTGCTGCAGTTAAGCTCAGGATGAGCCCTAATCAAGCTAATCTATGATCAAAGAACTATTTTGGATGTGACAAACTAGTCTATATATCAGGGTTTACATTGTTTAATGTGTCTTTCCATTTTTGTTTTAATATGGTAGGGTGAAATTTGAGGAAGATTTCACCACTCGCTCTTGCACATCAAACAAACGTAGTGTTGGAACACACAGGAGAATAAGAAATGTAGAAAATTAGCAAGCATGCAGCTTGATAAAACATTAGTTGAGCTAGTGTAGTGAAACAAGTGAAATCAATAGATACATACCTTATTTCATATAATAATTCATTAGTGACATATGCATATGAGTCAAAACACAATTTCTGCAGTCGACTGTCAAGAGAGATGAAAGGAAGTCATGTAGAATTAGATAAACATAAATAAAGGAGTTTCAGATAAAACATGAACTTGTACATTGAATTGAAATAGATATGCATGTATGAGTAAGTATATCCTTCTATGTCCATTTTACATCCGTCTCAGGTGGGTTTCTTCTATAAAACCACCTGAGACAGGTGCTTTTGATTGGGTTGGTTTCAGTTGCTATGAAATTATTATTTTGTTACTAAGATAGTAACTTAACACTTTAGCATTTACATTATGTTGGTACCATAACATCCAGTCCAAACTAAAGATGGACAATTCCCATCTAACCCATGCTAGCATGGAAGATAGACATTAAACAATGATGATGATGATGATGACAATGATGAGTGAGTATGTGAAGTAAAGGTATGTGGCTAACAAAATTGAGTAGTACTTGTAACTCAAAGCACCACACTTATCACACACTATATCATGCTGAAACCCCTGAGAATTAGGTTATAAGTGCACAGTCTATGGAATGCTCAACTACTTGTATGTTAATTCCTAATACAGGCTGCTCTATAGTTCAAACACTTGGAGCATTCATTGTAACAGATGGAGGTCAAACAACTGCAGTGTTCATATATGTAATTATATATATATAGTCACATATATGAATGAGCGAGACACGGACTCCCTACCATTCCCACATCAAATAGAACAAAACCGTCTAACCCATGCTAGTGTGGAAGATGGACGTTAAACAATCATGATGATGATGATGATGATATATATCATCATCATCATCATCATCAACGTTTAACGTCCGTGTTCCACGCTTGCATGGGTTTGGACGGGGGTATTCCCACTTGAGGCAAGAGTGATTGTCTTGCTCGCATAGGACTGTCTGGCAGGTTTTCTACAGTTGGATGCCCTTCCTAACACCAACCACATTTACAGTGTGGGACTGGGAGGTTTTTACCGTGTTGCCTACACGGCCACATTACAGCGTGGACTGTGTGTTTTTTTGTCGTGACACCTACACGATCTCATTTGTTTCGGCCTGGATGGTGTGGCACCAACATAACTTTACATAGGAGGGGGTGGTGTGGATGGGGGTGTGGGTGATATATATGTAAAAGGTAAAAAGAATTGACAACACAATCAGTACATTATATGGAAGGAATATATTAAGTTAACGCTTGAAATAACAGGAAGAGGGTTTTAACGTTTCAGACGCTATATATATATATACATATGTTTCTTACTCCACTGGGCAGTGTTTCACTTGTATCAGACACTGTGACCCCAGGTGAACCAGCAGTACCGTTGGTAGGGTTGAAACTGCCAAAGTCCACCTCAACAGCCAATGATCCTGGAGTTCTGTGTCGTTTGTTTGTATTTTTTTTAAAATAATTTTTTAAGGTTTCCCCTTAAAAAAATTGTTTTTTGATCACTGTCTTATCCTCTCTTTGTTATTTTTCTTAAGTTTATATACATATATATATATATATATATATATAGATACATATCAAATAATGGTAGTTAAGATGCGATTAAATCACCATAATTCATTATTTCATTATACAGGGAGGTGAATTGGCAGTATCGGTGGAGGGTTGGACGCCATGCTTTCTAGCAGTGTTACGTCCCTTTACGGTCTGAGTTCAAATCCCGTCTAGGTTAACTTTGCCTTTCATCCTTACGGGGTCGATAAAATAAAGTACCAGTAATGTACTGGGTAATTGCTGGCCTTGTGCCTAAAGTAGAAACAATTATTTCATTATACATACACTTCACTACTGGACGGACGTGCATGGCCACCGGCATATCATAATGATTGCATAACTGCACCAATGATTGCGTAAGCATCTGATAAAGTCACATGAATAACCATGTAACAGAAATATATATAATGCAATAAACAATTATGGTGATTTAATCCCGTCTTTACCATTATTTGATAAATGAATACTCCATCACTCATTATCACCTATCTGGGATAAACTACTGACGTGTAGCGCTTTAGAATGCTAGGACCTGCTTATCATCAGGAAGTTACTACAAAACAACTAACACAAACAACACTCTAGCGTTTAACCAGTTAATTTTTTTAGCTTTTTTAGTTAATTCTATTGACTGATTAATCGCTTAAGTTTATTTTAAAAACCACTCGGTCGAGAGCTTAATTCGTTTTGTGCTGTTTTTGCAAATTTTTGCAATAACTACACATGCTGAATTCACTGGCCAAAATAGGGGTTTTCTCCCTTTAGAACCTCACATGTGCTTTCATACCCTGTGAGATTCTGGCACACGAAGAACAAAATGCCTGTTGAGAAAGTGATTCCTTGTTCGATCATTATACCAAAAGCTTATTATTTTTTTATAAGCAGACAGTATTATTGATTTAGGTGTCGCAGAAACCCTATATCGGAGTATTCCATCTTCCCCGAGGGTCCGGGTAACTATTTCAATCATATCTTATTTTGTTTGACCCGTTTAGCTTGTTCGCTTTTTTGGCTCAGGTGGTTAATGGCTTCTTAACCATCGTCTCAGTTTGTATGACCTTTTTAACTTATGTTTATAGCTCTGGTATCTTCATATCCATGGAGCGCTTGTCTACACAATACGGAAGTTGCGTTTCGCTAATTTCTACCCGCCGAAATGCGATTCTCGCTAAATTTATATTTATATATATATATAATTTTAACAATATTAAAAAATGGAAAATATCTTTATAATACAATATTTATTTTAAGGACACAACATTTTAGTGTGCTTTCATCAGATAAAATATAATATTTGGGGTTAAGATATTGATATACCTGAACGTAGACATAATAGTATAAGCTCGCTATATGAAAATTTGATGTAGGTATAACTATGGGTTTTTTTTATTAGAAGCCATTATTGTATAAACATTTTCAACTATTACTCGGTACACAGAAAAACATAAGAGATTCCCTTTATGCATTTCAGTGACTTTTGTCCTCTCCTCAGAAGATAACTACCTCAATAGTTCAGTTCTCTTTACAGAGGAATGTTACTATAGCAACTATATGTCAAGTAGGATGTAGGATATACCTAGATTGTTCAGTCTAATTTGCAGTTTATTTATTTTCAACTTTGCTGCGTTGAAAAACACATGAACCACATGTAGTTATATAGAGTTTAAAGTATGTATATGACATGCAAGTCATATGCATGCCTTTAACTTTATGTAGCTGCATATACAGACATTTGCCCAGAACAGATACTGATACACAATAGGATATCTTCTAAAATTTTTGAGATATGTAATCATGTTTGTAGAAAAAAAAAGAAAGAACATATAAAAGTTTTAACTGACTAACCAAGGCAAAAATGCATGTAAAATTCTAAATGTTCGCGGTTTCAAGAGCTTTTCCTTTCGTAAATAATCCAAAAGAGATTGGGCTGGCTGTTCTGATAAGCCATGTAAGGGTACAGTAGGTTCCTTTGGATTCAGGAAGTGTGTAGCAATATATTGAAGACACAACTGTGCCAAAGATGGCACTGACGGAGTGTAGTGATGATGATAATGATGATGATGATGATGATGTTGTTGGTGTTGTTGCTGTTGATGATGCTGGTGGTGCCGCTGTTGTGAAGAGGGGCTCCGACTTCTGGAATGATGTTCATGACGGGTGTTTGCAGCAGCCACTGAAAGAGATAATGACATCCATAAGTCAGGGAGAAAAAAATTAGTTGAATCCTTAGAGATAACTAACAATCTACAAGACAACAACATACTAAAATCCCTCATGATTTTACAAATTACGTAACATATATAGGCAGAAGACCCGACTTCCCACGGGTACAAGCTGAAGCATATAGACAATATGCCCCTACCCCCTCCCAAGTGGCCGTGGAGGTGCCACGGCAAAAAAGCACCCAGCCCTCACTGTAAAGTGGACGTGTAGGTGCCACGGGAAAAAAAAGCACCCAGCACTCACTGTAAAATGAGGTTGGTGTTAGGAAGGGCATCCAGCTGTAGAAATCAAGCCAGAATCAGTTCCCGTATGAGCAAGACATGGTCAGCCGACCGGACACTGCTCACAACAGGACAACCCGTCTAACCCATGCTAGCGTGGAAGAACGGACGTGAAGCGGTGATGATGATGATGATGATATAGGATTTAATCAAAATTGACAAAACTTAAGATGTAAAATAGTAGCAAATATTTTGGTACACTTACAGTAATTCTCTTACCATTCTACCAAAGGGGAACAAGAAACAAAACACTTAGCACCACCAAAGTAGTTAAAATTTCAGGAACAGTGATGCTCATAAAAGAAGAGGGGGAGGAGGGGAGAAGAGGGAGGAGAAGACAGCGCCAATGACAACAAAGAAAAACAAAATGATGGAGGAGATTACAATGAATGTTATACAGTGAACAGAAGTCATAAGCATTAAGAATTAAAATCAAAAACAATCAAGCAGCTATGAATGACTGAGACAGTGTCCTAGGAACATTAATACCTGATAATGCCTGTGAATTTCATGATAATGATGTGTATACATGGCTTGATAAATAAAAAAGAGCGATCAGCTTTTGTCAAATCGGACCGAGGAAACAATTGGTCTTTCCAATTGCTAATACTATCTATCGGTCACAACTCCAGGTAGAAGGAGCAACGTGAAATAAAGTGTCTTGCTCAAGGACATAACGCATTGCTCGGTTCGGGAATCAAACTCACAACCTCATGATTGAGAATCCAATTCTCAATCCACTAGCCACACGCTTGGATATAAACCTATGAAGCACCACCATATTATCCAGAATCAATTGAAATTACCAACAATTATTATAATTGTTAAAATGGGTTTAAAAGCATAAACGATGATGATGATGATGATGATGAATCACTAAGTTTTATAAATGTATATATATGTTGCAGGGCAATCCTTCACTAAAGAAGATTTCTTAGTCTCTTGTCTTTGATGAGTAGACAGATGTGATCATTGATAATAATATGTTATGAAACTACAGCCCCAGTTTAGTACCAATACAAAAGAAATAATTGTTTCTACTTTTGGCACAAGGCCAGCAATTACCCAGTACATTACTGGTACTTTATTTTATCGACCCCGTAAGGATGAAAGGCAAAGTTAACCTCTACAAAAGAAATAATGGTTTCAGATTTAGGCACAAGGACAACAATTTGAAAGGGGAGGGGAAAGTCGATTAAATTGACCTCAGTGTATTACTAGTAGTTTATTTTATCGATCCTGTAAGGATGAAGAGCAAAGTTAACCTCGGCGGGATTTGAACTCAGATCGTAAAGGGCCATAACTCTATGCTGCAAAGTATGGTGTCTGACGCTCTACCGATACTGCTAATCCACTGCCCTGTAAAAGAAATAATGAACCACAACAAACTAAATTTATATCTCAAACAGGAAATAATAGAGCTGTGATTCTTAAAGTTGAGCAATTAATCTACAGAAGCTCATCCATACCAAATAAACAATGGTAGAAATACTGACAGTGAGCACAGAAATAGTCCTTTGAGATTTCAATGACATTCCAGACTCTATTAATAGAAATTGTGATGTAACAAATAATATAACAACTGAGTTAGAAATTAAACCAATTTATTTACAGTGTCATTCTTGAAAGGAAGGCACTCTGTTGGTTACAATGACGAGTGTTTCAGATGATCCAACAGAACAGCCTGCCCATTAAATTAACATGCAAGTGGTTGAGTATTTGACAAATACATGTACCCTTAATGTAGTTCTCAGGGAGATTCAGCATGACACAGAACGTGACATGGCTGGCCATTCAAATTACAGGTACAACTCATTTTTGCCAGCTGAATGGACTGGAGTAACGTGAAATAAAGTGTATTGCTCAAGGACACAACCCACTGCCAGGAATCAAACTCATGACTTTATGATTTTAAGCCAAATACTCTAACCCCAAAGCCATGCGCCTTCATAATGCCATCCTTGTGCTAATATTATAGCACACATTTTGTATGCTTACACATATTAAAGGTGGCATTTAATACAACATTTTGGCTGTTCAGTTAAACAACGCTTCTCAATGTAACAGATTATATGTGACTAATTGTATTTGGAGGAACACTGCATTGAAGTGATGCAAACTGAAGTGATGCCATAGGAACTTACACACTGGATTAGATCAAAGAATGTTTCATACTAGGTGATAACATCAATGTCGTTAATGTTTTTCTTGAACATTTTCACATTGAGAGTTGCTGGAAAAACATGTGCAGAGAAGGAATTCCAAAGGGCTGACATTCTGCGAAGAAATGACTCAGAATGGTGGTTAGTGTGGGTCTTGAGGGGTGGGATGAGGGACCTGAATGGAGGTGGCATGAGACCAGTCAGCTCTAAAAATCAGATGCCACTGTAATAGAAAAGGCAGAGAGAAAAGAGAGCATATCTGTGGGTCTAATGTTTGGAATAAGTCATTGAACAGCTTCATACCATTCAGCTGGATGGCCTTTATTTGCAGACAATCTAGGATGTTTGTGTAGCAGCAGATGTGAGAGAAGTACTCATTTGTGGGGTTCACTTAAGCTTTGTAAAGAGTTGGTAGTTTATGGAAGACAGCGAAGTAGCTGTGTCATTAGAACATCAGATAGAATCATCATCATCATCATTTCATTTTACGTTCGCTTTTTCCCTGCTTGCAAGGGTGGGACGGGAACTGATTCTGGCAAGATTTCTACAGTTGGATGCCCTTCCTAACACCAACCTCATTTCTACAGCTGAGTAAACTGGAGCAATGTGAAATAAAGTGCCTTGCTCACGGAAACAACACATCACCCGGTCTGAGAATTGAACTCACAACCTTTCGATTGCAAGGCCAATGCTCTAACCACTAAGCCATGTGCCTCCAGAATACATTGTGATATTGTTCCAGATCTCTGTGCTCTGAGTTCAAACCTGGCTGAGGTCAACTTTGTCTTTCATCCTTTAAAGGTCAGCAGAGCAGGCACAGTGGTTGGATGGTACAACTGCTTATTATATAATTGTCAATTTTAAATGTGAAGGTGCAAGGCTTAGTGGTTAGAGCATTGGGTTTGCAATCGAAAGGTTGTGAGTTCAATTCTCAGACCAGGTGATGTGTTGTTTCCTTGAGCAAGACATTTTATTTCATGTTGCTCCAGTTTACTCAGCTGTAGAAATGAGATGATAGGACTGGGGTCCATATCAGATCACCCAAGACACCTCCAACGACTTATACACAATTTTAAATGTCATTTACTGTTCAGAGTTCAATCCCCAAATAAGAAAAAAATATCATTGTAGTGCACCTGAGCACTGTACACAATAATTTACATTTTTCATTATATAAATAAAGTATCAGTTCAATACTGTAGTCAATTCTTATTCAATATCTCATTCTCTATTTCTCTAGAAGATATCAGCTGAGAGGAATGGTCTCCCTTAGGTTTGAATGCCCAAGACATTGTAATAACAGTGCCCCCATGACTCCATCAGGAGTTAATAGTCTATGACATAGAATGGAGTAGTTGGTGGAGCCAAAAGTATTTTCTGGTCCTAAATCAGAAGGCTAGCTTTTGTAATAAAATCTTTGTGACTAGACAACTCACAGGAATTGAGATACTAGCAGTAACTCCTGTACCATGCTTTGGCATTACCCTCTCCTACCAAAACACATATCTTCAAATCGATATCATATGCAAACCAATGTTTAAAGCTAGATCAATCTGAATATTTCAATAAAATTTATTCATTTACTATAAAATGGTAACAAAAAGAGTATACTTACCAGCAAGCTCCCTCATGTGACTGGTGTTTGGTTCTGGAAGCATCTCACTTCTAGGATCTCCTTCAGGAAGAAGTCTCATCCCTACACCACTAAACACACCTGTACGTGGTTCAGCTAAAAGGTAAGAGAAAGTGATATACCATTTTTTTTTTAAACTGTATCATTCTTTGCAAGCCTGAGTTATATAGTTATATTCCCCAGTTCTCAGACAATTGTTATAGATTTTGGAGTTTCATTATAGACATGTTCAACCAATGGTTCTGTTGACATGATCATGAAAACAACTTTATGTAGTTGTTAGTCACACATGTTGGAAAGTGATGTTTGGAGGCAAAAAAGTGAAAATAAAATTTTAAATACTAATAAAGAGAAAATATGAAAAATAGATGTACCTCACTTGTCCAACCCATACATACAAACAATGAAAGCTGAACACGCTCTCCCACAATGCTGCTGAAATAGCTGAAAGCTATTACTCTTAGGTGGTCATGTTGGTGACTCAACAAAAGCCCTTCATCCACCACATAAGGTGGTCCTGACAAAAGAGCACACAGTCCATCCTGTACGGTGGTCACATTAGTGACATGATAAAAAAAGTACCTAGTCCACCCTGTCAGTTAGTCATTTGGTGCTATGCTAAAAAGCACCCAGCCCATGCTGTAAATGTGGTTGGCATTACGAAGGTCATCCAACCATAGAAACCAAGCCAGAAACAGTTCTGTATGAGAAATACACAGTCACTTGATCTGACTTATCTCATAATATGATAATGCATCTAACCTATGTTAGTATGGAAAATCGACATTAAATGCTGATGATGAAGATGATGATGAAACAACATTGTCATCATCATCATTTTTAAAGCTACTTTACCATGGATTAGAGAATACTTTTGAGGTAATTTTTCTATAACCAGATGCCCTTCCAGACAACAAGTCATAAGTATGATATACGTTGCTGACTTTCATTGAACTGCTAAGCTACAGGAAGCATTGATCATGTGAGACAAGAATAAAATTCACCACTGGCTATTATGTGGTATCATAAGACATACACAGAAATAGAATTACACATGTAGACACACATACATATAAACATAAAACAAGCTTCCCCCTGTTTCCATCTATACTAAATTCCGTTTAAAGATACGTGTTGGCATAAGGCTATAGCAGAAGACATTAGCCCAAGGTTTCATGAAGTGGAATTAAATCCAAAATCATATGGTTGCAAAGTGAACTTCTTAACCTAACAGCCATATACTTAGTGTGTCATCATCATCATCATTTTACATCCACTTTTTCCTGCTTGCAAGGGTGGGACGGGTCCTATTCAGTACAGCCTCTCTCTACTTGTCACGGTCCTTCGTCATATCCTCCGTGAGCTTCAGCGATCTGAGATCTGTTCTCACCACTTCTGCCCATGTTTTTCATGGTCTTTCTCTACTGCGTCTTCCTTCTACTGGGATTTCTTGGCACTTCTTTACCCAGCGGTCATCCTCCATGTGCATCACATGTCCATACCATCTCAGTCTTCTTTCCTGCACATCACAACTTATCCCTCTTATACCCAGTTTCTCTCTCAACTCATCTATATATTTGCCAGTTTCAGGCAGTTTGGCAATAAAATGGTTAAGATAGCACTCATCATTTAATCTTTGCTATTCTATAGTGAATTAATAGAAACAACAGATTGTTAGATATTACACAAACCCAATATCTGAACATGTGCCTCTATGTTCTGTGTGGAGTCAACTTTACTTTCATCACTCACGTGTTGGTAGTCAATAAAATAAGTACCAACAATATTAGATTTCCAGGGTACCACCACGCAGTGTTAGACACAGCTGCCAAATCTCCATCAAATCGCATCTTACGCTCTTAAAAAAGAAATACACATTAGATAACAGAGTCCACAGGCAAATTAGATAAGGAAGGAGTATAACAAACATGGATGATGATGATGATGGTGATGGTGGTAGTGTTGATGATGATGATAACAGTGCAAGCAGTGGCTGTAGTAATAATAAAGAAGAAGAAGAAGAAGATGATGATGATGATGATGATGATGGTGATGATGATGATGATGATGATGATGATGATACAGAAAGAAAGAAAGAAAAACTGATTGTGTGAAGATTTTAAGGAAAATTATCCTTTGAGATTAATTTATTGTTTTGAGCGGCCTTTACAGAGACAAACAACCAAACCAGTTCTTCTAGCATAGAATTAATTAATAGTAATTTCGTTGAAACAAGAGAAACAAATGGTATTTTGGCCACTTGAGAAATTCCTCCTGTAGTTTCAATGAATCTGCTGAGACAGGAAAAAGCAAGGAGCACTCTCAGAAATACAATAAGATTAATTAGATATGAGATGAAACCTAAAATGGTAGCAAATCAAAGTTGTTGCCAATGTTGCTGTTATTTTTGTAGACAATGTTAGCGTATAGCTCCTAGATCAACCTTAATGCAGCTGGCTGATGATGAAATGTGTTCTAACCATGACCATATCATCTATTTAGCGATACCTTGGATAACATAACCTAATATTTTCCTTTAATATATTGATTTGATGTGGTTTAATAAGTTGATATAGTATGATTTAATGATTATTTGACAGCTATTTCTAGTAAATTGTGTGACTATAGAGAGGTCTCTCATAACATATTTCTAGTACTTGATGGAGGCACATGGCTTAGTGGTTAGAGCATTGGCCTTGCAATCGAAAGGTTGTGAGTTTAATTCTCAGACTGGGTGATGTGTTGTTTCCTTGAGCAAGACACTTTATTTCACATTGCTCCAGTTTACTCAGCTGTAGAAATGAGATGAAAGGGACTGGGGTCCCTATCATTCCACTGCAAAGTGGTCGTGGAGGTGCCACGGCAAAAAAGCACCCAGCACTCACTGTAAATGAGGTTGGCATCCAGCTGTAGAAATCAAGCCAGAATCAGTTCCCGTCCCACCCTTGCAAGCAAGGAAAAGTGGACGTAAATGACGATGACAATGTTCTGTTGTCTCCTATTACAACCACCACCAATATGAGAGGGATGAAAGTAAAAGAAACTCAACCATAATCATCATCATCATCTTCGTTTAACGTCCATTTTCCACGCTAGCATGGGTTAGACGGGAGTTGTCCCACTTGAGGCAAGGCTGGTCGGGTGACGGTGACGCGCTCATATAGGACTATCTGGCAGGTTTTCTACGGCTGGATGCCCTTCCTAACACCTATATATATATATATATATATATCACTAGACATATCTGAGGAATTTGCGAATACAGAATCAGGTTCGATCCACAAACAGATCGCACCTCAAGCTGTTCGCCGGAGAAACAATTGTCATACGTAATAAATTGTGTTCCGCTGCATCACTGATTCTTCGTTTTCCATATTATATATATATAAATAAAAGGAGTTTCAACTTCATCTGATTTACTCGTTTCATTTACAATCCTTTAAAATTATAATGATATTATAATGAAATAGTATGGTAGAATATTAATTGTTAAATGCTAATTAAACAAGTACTTTCATGCTTTCGCAATCTTCAGGTTCCTATTCAGTGGTGACAGTTGAAAATTGCAAACTTGACTGTCACCACTGAATATGAACCTGAAGATTGCGAAAGCATGAAAGTACTTGTTTAATTAGCATTTAACAATTAATATTCTACCATACTATTTCATTATAATATCATTATAATTTTAAAGGATTGTAAATAAAACGAGTAAATCAGACAAAGTTGGAATTCCTTTTATTAATATAATCTTCTATACACAATCATACACACCCGTGTATATTTATTTATTTATTTATATATATATAAATGTTTAATCAAAGTGGAGGAGGCAGTGCCCATGATTCTTTTTAGGGCTTCTGAGATTGATGGTAAGGAGGTTTCAGGTAACCTCAAAAGAAGAACTGGCCCAAATTCTTTCAACAGAGTGGATTACACAAAAGGCAGGTGATGGTGTTAAACTAAGTTACCAAAATAAGTCTACCATCCAAGCACAACACAGCAAGGGTTAAATTCAGAATGGAGAATCAAAACAAGTACTGCAATACATCATGTTCAGCACTCTAATAATTATACCAGTCTACCACCTTTTACTGACCATAAAAAGATGAAAGGCAAAATTGACCACAGCAAGATTTTAACTCAGAGTGCAAAGAACGAGAAAAAAGCTGCCAAATATTTTGTTCAATGCTCCAATGACATTGTCAATTTGTGACTCATTGGTGGTGGTGGTGGCAGTTGTGGTGTTGATGAAATATGTTTAAGCTAAAAACTTCATAAAATCATGTACAGCAATCAAAGACTAAGGATTTAAACTCATTCACTATCAATACCACACTGCATTCTCTCAGTTTCTTCTACTGCTACTACAATGGTTCTGTGAAGTATGGCACTGAACACTACACTGTTCAAACCTGTCTCTCTTCATTTGTCATGCTACAAATATTCTGAATAAGCACTCTAATATTCCCATAAAACATCTGAGATAAGCATTATCATTTTTACATTCACTTTTCCATACTGACATGAGTTAGACAGGGTGTTTTGAGACACTGTTTTACAGCTGGATGCCCTTCCTGATACTAACCATTTTAGTCACTTCATACAACATGAGGGATATAGTGTTTCTATTACTTAAACCAAGATACACATAGTAGCTGGAATAGAAATTATAACAGAAGACTACAAGAACTCTGCAGTTCTTGCTCACTTTTCTACCAAAGTTTTCTCTGTAGAGATTGATACATAAAAGTTCAACTGAACATCAACTACATCCATCTCACAAGTCTGGGATGACATCACAAAAGCTATAGGTCATGAAATTCCCCTTCCTCAGATTAAATAATCATTTCTAAGAGAGGCACAAAGCTGCAGGTTTTGTGAGGAAGAGTACAGTCAATTAAATCAATCTCCTCTCCCCACAGTTCTTCACTATTCACCATTTTATTGACTCCAAAAGGATGAAAGGTAAGGATAACTTTGGCAAAACTTGAACAAAATAGTAAAAGGCATGATGTCTGATGTTCTACTAATTCTACCATCCACCACTGTCCCAGCTGGTTATAACTAAATAATGATTTCCAGCATAGATACAAGGTCACAAATTTGGGAGCAGAGTTAGTCAATTATTTTTCTGCCAAACACTTCACCTGCAATATGATGTGATATTCTAATCAACTAATAATTAACTATTATATCTACATATGGACCCATTATTTCAATGTAATTTATACAATTATTATTGAAACCAATACATAAAAGCAAATGGTTTAGTAGTTAAGGAGTTCAACTCATGATTGTAAGGCTGTGAGTTTGATTGCCTACTCATAGTGAAGTTCTTGAGAAAGACACATTATTTCAGGTTATTCAGGTTCACTCAACTGGAAAAGAATGAGGTGTACCTGTTATTCAAATGGCCAGTCTTGTCATATATACTGTATCATGATGAAACACCTTGAGAACTATGTTCAGGTTACAAGTGTATATGGAATGCTCAGTCTCTTGCATGGTAATTTCACAAGCAGGCTGTTCTGTTGACTAAGCAACTTGAACACTCATTGTCAGGACTGAAAGAGGTCTGACAACGACCTAAAAACAATTACATAATAGAAGAGCTATTTTAGCTATCTAGAAACCTGCCCCAGTTCACTGAGCAGGAAAAAATCAGTTGTACTTGTTATTCACTGGACCAACTTTGTCACACACAGTGTGAGACCTGTCAACTCTCCCATTTGACAGAGAGATCTCCCACCCACTTTGGGGTGGATGAGAAATGGGTATAGCTTTCATTATGTAAAATCTCTCCATTTTGCCTCATATTTTCATATTTCGGGGCATTTTTTTCATGGTACTCCCGATTTGGGTTTTTAGAGGTTGGTAGGTCTGCAGTGGCATGCTGAAACTCCCCAAGAACTATATTTACAATACATGTGTTCGTGGAATGCAAAGCCATTTGCATGGTAATTTCTCAGAGCTGATTTAAGTCCCACATTAGCCTAAAAGCAAATACATAACATAAGGGCTATTTTAGCCATCTAGAAAATAATTGCTAAGAGTGCAATGAAAATGTTGACACCATGAAATAAATGAAAAGCATATATAATGGTTTATGTGTGTTTTTAGATGGAAAAAATGATTTTTACATAATATAATTGCTTCAGTTTCACCACAAGGTCCCAGATCAACTCACTAACTAAACAACTACAAATCTGCAATATTAAAAGAAAATATATTAATCTATAAGTGTTAATGTATCCTCTTTGAATTTCATTTTTTGTGTACCTTATTCATTGTTTTGTTTGTTTGTTTTTCATTTTATAACTCATATTTAAGAATGGGATGGAAGAAGTTTAGGGAACTACTACCACTGCTAGCTGCAAAAGGCTTCTCCCTCAGAATGAAAGGCAGACTGTATGATGCGTGTATCCGAACAGTAATGTTGCATGGTGGTGAGACTTGGGCGCTGAAGGTGGAAGACTTACGTAGATTAGAGAGAAACGAAGCCTGCATGCTCCGATGGATGTGTAACAGTAATATACGTGAACGACAAAGCATAAATGAATTGAGAGAGAGAGTGAGCATAAGAGGAATCAAATGCTGTGTGCAGGAGAGGCGGTTGCGCTGGTATGGACATGTGATACGTATGAAGGATGACAGCTGCATAAAAAGGTGCAGAGCACTAGAAGTCGATGGAAACCACGGAGTGAGGAGACCCAAGATGACCTGGGATGAGGTGATAAAAGCCGACCTTACCCAATTACACCTCTAAAAGGCAATGACACACAACCGTGACCTCTGGCATCACACAGTAATACAGAGTACCCGACCTCCCATGGGTACAAGCTGAAGCATATAGACAATATGCCCCCCACCCCCACCCCTCACCGCAAGGTGGCCGTGGAGGTGCCACGGCAAAAAAGCACCCAGCCCACACTGTAAAGTGGACGTGTAGGTGCCATGAAAAAGCACCCAGCACTCACTGTAAATGAGGTTGGTGTTAGGAAGGGCATCCAGCTGTAGAAATCAAGCCAAATCAGTTCCTGTATGAGCAAGGCATGGTCAGCCGACCAGACACTGCCCACAACAGGACAACCCATCTAACCCATGCTAGCGTGGAAGAACGGACGTAAAACGGTGATGATGATGATGATGATGATGATATTTAAAGTGCTTATTCAAATAATTTGCCACACGAGTAAAGTTACGAAAACCCCACCACCACCAAAAAAAAAAAAAAAAAATTTTTTTCATTTCCTTAATAAACCAGGATAACAAAATTTTGCCTCCATAATTTCCAGTAATGAAGTACCAGGACAGACAATTAGGCAAAAGTTCCAATTATGAAATTGGACCAGAACTATAACATTTAATGTTTTGGACATTTGATATTTTGGATTAGCCAAACAATAAGGATAATGTTGATGACGATGATGATGATGGCAGCAGTGCCTATGTAGGAGTTGATGTTCATGGTGCTGGCAGTGGCAACAGTGGTGGCACTGTTGCACAATAAAAAAGAGAAGAGATTTTAACAGAAGTAGCCGGCTTACCAGGAAAGGCACCAACAGGATGTAGCAAGCCATCAGCTTGTAATTCATAGAGTTCCTCGTCATCAGCATGCATTTCTGGTTCCAGATCTGCCAAAAGGTAATACAGATAAATATAGTTAGTCATTATTGAAGCCCATATATGTGTGTGTGTGTGTGTGTGTGCGCGTGCGTGCGTCCGTGTGTGTGTATTTGATAATATACTGAATGTTTATTTAAAAACATATATATATATATATATATATATATATAAACAATGAGTTAAATGGTTTGATTATCATTCAACAAAGTTAATTTTATAACAGATTTGAAGAACTCTACAGTTTTTTCTGGAGTATTATTAATATTAACAATATTAATAAATGGAAAATATCTTTATAATACCATATTTATTTTATTATACATACTTCAAGTACACAAAATGTTAGTGTGCTTTCATCAGATAAAATATAATTGTTTCTACTTTTGGCACAAGGCCAGCAATTACCCAGTACATTCTAAGCTAAGGTATGTCAATATCTTAACCCCAAATATTATATTCTATCTGATGAAAGCACACTAAAACTTTGTGTCCTTGAAATATGTATAATAAAATAAATATGGTATTATAAAGATATTTTCTATTTATTAATATTGTTAATATATATATATATACATACGTATATAGCTGATAACGGAGAGAAAAGAGTACACAATACCGAAGAAGAGTTTAAATAATAATTTTATTAAGTTCTTGTCTGATGACTCTGTATTAAGCAAGTGAAACACCACAGTAACAAGACTCACTAAAGCCTTAGTAAAATGAATAAATATATATCATCATCATCATCGTTTAACGTCCATCTTCAATATATATATATATATATATATATATATATATATATATATATATATATATATATATATATATATATATATATATATATACATATATACATATATACACATTGAAGGACTAGCATCCGTAATGTTAAGACTCTTATCCTAGTGTATTAAGCGTAAAACTAATATAGTTCTCCATTGTACAGTGTTACTTGCTTTGTTATTTTTGTTTGTCTTGGAAAAATTGACGTAAAACAATGATGATATATATATATATATATATATATATATATATATATATATATATAAAATTCCACCTCCCTATCCTGGAGGCCTACATGACCAGAGAAATGGCCTGCCCAATATAACATGAAATATTTTTAAGAGAGGTCTTCCTTCATTGCCCTGAGCATGTAGGTGTCATATATTTCAATAAACTGTTATATCCCTTAACAAGAAAATGGTACTGTTATACAGTTACCCACAAGAAAATGTTAGTTGTTAACACTATTCGACAGTTTTAATTAAAATCAGATTTCACTGGAATTTCAAATTAAAGTAAAGATGACAACTTCTATCTATCATGACCAACTTGCCATCCATTCACCTGCCAAGTTACTAATTCAAATATGTGATTAGGACTGACAAATAAGAATAAGCCTCACTTATCATCCAATTGCAAATAGCATCTTACTGAGAAACCACAATCACTTCTCCACACAGAATCCAAGTGTCTGAATGATCATCAAGTATGTTTTTATAATCTATATATAAATTTGTGCAATTCTGTCACAACACGTCTATTGCCTGTGTGAATGTATGTCTGTGAGTGTGTATTTTTGTAAGCGTGTCTGTGTTTGTGTGTTTATATTTATATACTCATACATATAAATATGCACATACACACCTCTACACATATGCATCAGCGTATAGAAAAAAATTCTAGTCTCAGGAACTTTTAGTAAAGCAAATTATATAAATATATATATACAAATAACTTTTTAATTAATATATATATATGAATTAAAAAGTTATTTGTTTCTAATACTTAGGCATTTCAATGATTGGATAAAATATACAGATAAAATATCACTCAGGGAAGTAATTTCTCCCCTGACAATAGAATAAGTTCTTCCAATATTGGTTGTTCCAATGATTTGAAATAATTAATATTGTTTCTTTTATTCTTGAAACCATGGTAGGGAGACAATTATATGAGGTAGACTAACTTATTTTAGTTGGTTTGACTTATACTTCCATAAATATATATATATATATATATATATATATATATATATATATATATATATATACATATATATATATTATATATATATATATGCATTATATATATATATATATATATATATATATATATATATATATATATATATATACATATATATATATTATATATATATATATACATTATATATATATATATATATATATATATATATATATATATATATATGTTTGTAAAAGGTAAACAGAAATAACAACGTAATCGGTACAGTATATGGAAGGGATATATTAGGTTAAGGCTTGATATAGCAGGAAGAGGGTTTTAACGTTTCGGACGCTAGTCCTTCATCAGAAGAAAGAATGAGAAATAAGAGAGATAGAGGGGACGGGCGGGTTAGAAAAAAAGTTCTTAGATAAAAATAACAGGTCCATTCATTTTGACATCGCTTGAGAGTAGAATGGAGCTGGCGGAGAAAAGATTTGAGATTGGGCATATTAAAGGTGGGAGTGTAAAATAGACGGGTGAGAAGAAAAGGGTGGTGTAGAAGATTGTAGTAGAGGAAAAGTGGTAGAGAGTCGTGGTATCAGTGGTAGTGGTATCAGTGGTAGTGGTGTCAGTGGTAGTGGTATCAGTGGTAGTGGTGTCAGTGGTAGTGGTATCAGTGGTAGTGGTGTCAGTGGTAGTGGTGTCAGTGGTAGGGGTATCAGTGGTAGTGGTATCAGTGGTAGTGGTATCAGTGGTAGGGGTATCAGTGGTAGTGGTATCAGTGGTAGTGGTATCAGTGGTAGTGGTATCAGTGGTAGGGGTATCAGTGGTAGGTGTATCAGTGGTAGTGGTATTAGTGGTAGTGTTATCAGAGGTATCAGTGGTAGTGGTATCAGTGGTAGTGGTATCAGTGGTAGTGGTGTCAGTGGTAGGGGTATCAGTGGTAGTGGTATCAGTGGTAGGGGTATCAGTGGTAGGGGTATCAGTGGTAGGGGTATCAGTGGTAGTGGTGTCAGTGGTAGTGGTATCACTGGTAGTGGTATCAGTGGTAGTGGTATCAGTGGTAGTGGTATCAGTGGTAGTGGTATCAGTGGTAGTGGTGTCAGTGGTAGTGGTGTCAGTGGTAGTGGTATCAGTGGTAGTGGTATCAGTGGTAGTGGTATCAGTGGTAGTGGTATCAGTGGTATCAGTGGTAGTGGTATCAGTGGTATCAGTGGTAGTGGTATCAGTGGTAGTGGTATCAATGGTAGTGGTATCAGTGGTAGTGGTATCAGTGGTAGTGGTATTAGTGGTAGTGGTATCAGTGGTTTGTGGTATTAGTGGTAGCGGTATCAGTGGTAGAGGTATCAGTGTTAGTGGTGTCAGTGGTAGCGGTATCTGTGGTAGTGGTATCAGTTGTAGTGGTATTAGTGGTAGTGGTATCAGTGGTTTGTGGTATTAGTGGTAGTGGTATCAGTGGTAGAGGTATCAGTGTTAGTGGTGTCAGTGGTAGCGGTATCTGTGGTAGTGGTATCAGTGGTAGCGGTATCAGTTGTAGTGGTATCTGTGGTAGTGGTATCTGTGGTAGTGGTATCTGTGGTAGTGGTATCTGTGGTAGCGGTATCAGTGGTAGTGGTATCTGTGGTAGTGGTATCTGTGGTAGCGGTATCAGTGGTAGCGGTATCAGTGGTAGTGGTATCAGTGGTAGAGGTTTCAGTGGTAGTGGTATCTGTGGTAGTGGTAATTGTGGTAGTGGTATCTGTGGTAGTGGTATCTGTGGTAGTGGTATCTGTGGTAGTGGTATCTGTGGTAGCGGTATCAGTGGTAGTGGTATCTGTGGTAGCGGTATCAGTGGTAGTGGTATCAGTGGTAGAGGTTTCAGTGGTAGTGGTATCTGTGGTAGTGGTAATTGTGGTAGTGGTATCAGTGGTAGAGGTTTCAGTGGTAGTGGTATCAGTGGTAGAGGTTTCAGTGGTAGGGGTATCAGTGGTAGTGGTATCAGTGGTGGTGTATAAGTGGTAGTGGTATCAGTGGTAGTGGTATTAGTGGTAGCGGTATCAGTGGTAGTGGTATCAGTGGTAGAGGTATCAGTGGTAGTGGTATCAGTGGTAGGGGTTTCAGTGGTAGGGGTATCAGTGGTAGTGGTATCAGTGGTATTGGTATTAATGGTATCAGTGGTAGCGGTATTAGTGGTAGTGGTAGTGGTATCAGTGGTAGTGGTATCAGTGGTAGTGGTATCAGTGGTAGTGGTATCAGTGGTAGGGGTATCAGTGGTAACGGTATCAGTGGTAGAGGTATCAGTGGTAGGGGTATCAGTGGTAGTGGTATCAGTGGTAGTGGTATTAATGGTATCAGTGGTAGAGGTATTAGTGGTAGAGGTATCAGTGGTAGAGGTATCAGTGGTAGTGGTATCAGTGGTAGTGGTATCAGTGGTAGTGGTATCAGTGGTAGAGGTACAGTGGTAGAGGTATCAGTGGTAGTGGTATTAGTGGTAGTGGTATCAATGGTATCAGTGGTAGAGGTATCAGTGGTAGTGGTATGAGTGGTAGAGGTATCTGTGGTAGTGGTATCAGTGGTAGTGGTATCAGTGGTAGTGGTATGAGTGGTAGAGGTATCAGTGGTTGTGGTGTCAGTGGTAGTGGTATCAGTGGTAGTGGTAGTGGTATCAGTGGTAGTGGTATCAGTGGTAGTGGTATCAGTGGTAGTGGTATCAGAGGTTGTGGTATCAGTGCTAGTGGTATCAGTGGTGGTGTATCAGTGGTAGTGGTATCAGTGGTGGTGTATCAGTGGTAGTGGTATTAGTGGTAGCTGTATCAGTGGTAGTGGTATCAGTGGTAGTGGTATCAGTGGTAGTGGTATCAGTGGTAGTGGTATCAGTGGTAGAGGTATCAGTGGTAGTGGTATAAGTGGTAGAGGTATCAGTGGTAAAGGTATCAGTGGTAGTGGTATCAGTGGTAGTGGTATCAGTGGTAGTGGTATCAATAGTAGTGGTATCAGTGGTATCGGTATCAGTGGTAGTGGTATCAGGTATCAGTGGTAGTGACATCAGTAGTAGAGGTATCAGTGGTAGTGGTATTAGTGGTAGTGGTATCAGTGGTAGTGGTATCAGTGGTAGTGGTATCAGTGGTAGTGGTATCAGTGGTAGTGGTATCAGTGGTAGTGGTATCAGTGGTAGTGGTATCAGTGGTAGTGGTATCAGTGGTAGAGGTATCAGTGGTAGAGGTATCAGTGGTAGTGTTATAAGAGGTATCAGTGGTAGTGACATCAGTAGTAGAGGTATCAGTGGTAGTGGTATTAGTGGTAGTGGTATCAGTGGTAGTGGTATCAGTGGTAGTGGTATTAGTGGTAGTGGTATCAGTGGTAGAGGTATCAGTGGTAGTGGTATCAGTGGTAGTGGTATCAGTGGTAGTGGTATCAGTGGTAGTGGTATCAGTGGTAGTGGTATCAGTGGTAGTGGTATCAGTGGTAGAGGTATCAGTGGTAGAGGTATCAGTGGTAGTGGTATCAGTGGTAGTGGTATCAATAGTAGTGGTATCAGTGGTAGTGGTCTCAGTGTTAGTGGTATCAGTGGTAGTGGTATCGGTATTAGTGGTATCAGGTATCAGTGGTAGTGGTATCAGTGGTATAGGTATCAGTGGTAGTGGTATTAGTGGTAGAGGTATCAGTGGTAGTGCTATCAGTGGTAGTGGTATCAGTGGTAGTGGTATCAGTGGTAGAGTATCAGTGGTAGTGGTATCAGTGGTAGAGGTATCAGTGGTAGAGGTATCAGTGGTAGAGGTATCAGTGGTAGAGGTATCAGTGGTAGTGGTATCAGTGGTAGAGGTATTAGTGGTAGTGGTATCAGTGGTTGTGGTGTCAGTGGTAGTGGTATCAGTGGTTGAGGTATCAGTGGTAGAGGTATCAGTGGTAGGGGTATTAGTGGTAGGGGTATTAGTGGTAGTGGTATCAGTGGTAGAGGTTTCAGTGGTAGACGTATCAGTGGTAGGGGTATTAGTGGTAGTGGTATCAGTGGTAGAGGTATCAGTGGTAGAGGTATCAGTGGTAGTGGTATCAGTGGTAGAGGTATCAGTGGTAGAGGTATCAGTGGTAGTGGTATCAGTGGTAGAGGTATCAGTGGTAGAGGTATCAGTGGTAGTGGTATCAGTGGTAGAGGTATCAGTGGTATCAGTGGTAGAGGTATCACTGGTAGTGGTATCAGTGGTTGTGGTATCAGTGGTAGTGGTATCAGTGGTTGTGGTATCAGTGGTTGTGGTATCAGTGGTAGTGGTATCAGTGGTAGTGGTATCAGTGGTAGAGGTATTAGTGGTAGAGGTATCAGTGGTAGCGGTATCAGTGGTAGTGGTATCAGTGGTTGTGGTATCAGTAGTAGCGGTATCAGTGGTAGTGGTATCAGTGGTAGAGGTATCAGTGGTAGAGGTATCAGTGGTAGTGGTATCACTGGTAGTGGTATCAGTGGTTGTGGTATCAGTGGTAGAGGTATCAGTGGTAGTGGTGTCAGTGGTTGTGGTATCAGTGGTAGAGGTATCAGTGGTAGTGGTGTCAGTGGTAGACGTATCAGTGGTAGAGGTATCAGTGGTAGTGGTATCAGTGGTAGTGGTATCAGTGGTTGTGGTGTCAGTGGTAGTGGTATCAGTGGTTGAGGTATCAGTGGTAGAGGTATCAGTGGTAGTGGTGTCAGTGGTAGTGGTATCAGTGGTTGTGGTGTCAGTGGTAGTGGTATCAGTGGTATCAGTGGTAGTGGTATCAGTGGTAGTGGTATCAGTGGTAGTGGTATCAGTGGTTGTGGTATCAGTGGTAGTGGTATCAGTGGTAGACGTATCAGTGGTAGAGGTATCAGTGGTAGTGGTATCAGTGGTTGTGGTATCAGTGGTAGTGGTATCAGTGGTAGACGTATCAGTGGTAGAGGTATCAGTGGTAGTGGTATCAGTGGTAGTGGTATCAGTGGTTGTGGTGTCAGTGGTAGAGGTATCAGTGGTAGAGGTATCAGTGGTAGTGGTGTCAGTGGTAGTGGTATCAGTGGTTGTGGTGTCAGTGGTAGTGGTATCAGTGGTAGAGGTTTCAGTGGTAGACGTATCAGTGGTAGGGGTATTAGTGGTAGTGGTATCAGTGGTAGAGGTATCAGTGGTAGAGGTATCAGTGGTAGTGGTATCACTGGTAGTGGTATCAGTGGTTGTGGTATCAGTGGTAGAGGTATCAGTGGTAGTGGTGTCAGTGGTTGTGGTATCAGTGGTAGAGGTATCAGTGGTAGTGGTGTCAGTGGTAGACGTATCAGTGGTAGAGGTATCAGTGGTAGTGGTATCAGTGGTAGTGGTATCAGTGGTTGTGGTGTCAGTGGTAGTGGTATCAGTGGTTGAGGTATCAGTGGTAGAGGTATCAGTGGTAGTGGTGTCAGTGGTAGTGGTATCAGTGGTATCAGTGGTAGTGGTATCAGTGGTAGTGGTATCAGTGGTAGTGGTATCAGTGGTTGTGGTATCAGTGGTAGTGGTATCAGTGGTAGACGTATCAGTGGTAGAGGTATCAGTGGTAGTGGTATCAGTGGTTGTGGTATCAGTGGTAGTGGTATCAGTGGTAGACGTATCAGTGGTAGAGGTATCAGTGGTAGTGGTATCAGTGGTAGTGGTATCAGTGGTTGTGGTGTCAGTGGTAGTGGTATCAGTGGTTGAGGTATCAGTGGTAGAGGTATCAGTGGTAGTGGTGTCAGTGGTAGTGGTATCAGTGGTAGGGGTATTAGTGGTAGTGGTATCAGTGGTAGAGGTTTCAGTGGTAGACGTATCAGTGGTAGGGGTATTAGTGGTAGTGGTATCAGTGGTAGAGGTATCAGTGGTAGAGGTATCAGTGGTAGTGGTATCAGTGGTAGAGGTATCAGTGGTAAAGGTATCAGTGGTAGTGGTATCAGTGGTTGTGGTATCAGTGGTTGTGGTATCAGTGGTAGTGGTATCAGTGGTAGTGGTATCAGTGGTAGAGGTATTAGTGGTAGAGGTATCAGTGGTAGCGGTATCAGTGGTAGTGGTATCAGTGGTTGTGGTATCAGTAGTAGCGGTATCAGTGGTAGTGGTATCAGTGGTAGAGGTATCAGTGGTAGAGGTATCAGTGGTAGTGGTATCACTGGTAGTGGTATCAGTGGTTGTGGTATCAGTGGTAGAGGTATCAGTGGTAGTGGTGTCAGTGGTTGTGGTATCAGTGGTAGAGGTATCAGTGGTAGTGGTGTCAGTGGTAGACGTATCAGTGGTAGAGGTATCAGTGGTAGTGGTATCAGTGGTAGTGGTATCAGTGGTTGTGGTGTCAGTGGTAGTGGTATCAGTGGTTGAGGTATCAGTGGTAGAGGTATCAGTGGTAGTGGTGTCAGTGGTAGTGGTATCAGTGGTTGTGGTGTCAGTGGTAGTGGTATCAGTGGTATCAGTGGTAGTGGTATCAGTGGTAGTGGTATCAGTGGTAGTGGTATCAGTGGTTGTGGTATCAGTGGTAGTGGTATCAGTGGTAGACGTATCAGTGGTAGAGGTATCAGTGGTAGTGGTATCAGTGGTTGTGGTATCAGTGGTAGTGGTATCAGTGGTAGACGTATCAGTGGTAGAGGTATCAGTGGTAGTGGTATCAGTGGTAGTGGTATCAGTGGTTGTGGTGTCAGTGGTTGAGGTATCAGTGGTAGAGGTATCAGTGGTAGTGGTGTCAGTGGTAGTGGTATCAGTGGTTGTGGTGTCAGTGGTAGTGGTATCAGTGGTAGTGGTATCAGTGGTTGTGGTGTCAGTGGTAGTGGTATCAGTGGTTGAGGTATCAGTGGTAGAGGTATCAGTGGTAGTGGTGTCAGTGGTAGTGGTATCAGTGGTTGTGGTATCAGTGGTAGTGGTATCAGTGGTTGTGGTGTCAGTGGTAGTGGTATCAGTGGTTGAGGTGTCAGTGGTAGAGGTATCAGTGGTAGTGGTGTCAGTGGTAGTGGTATCAGTGGTTGTGGTGTCAGTGGTACAGGTATTAGACGTAGGACTGATGGGCATATGAGAAACGGCTTGGGCTCTGCCGTCGAGGTCATACTTTTTCCTATTTCCCACTCTACTACCCTAAGTATTGAGTACTCTGGTGCGTTATGGTCCATCTGGTTCCTTACCACAATTCCTTTGTGTATATATATATATGTATATATAAATATATATATATGTATATATATATATATATATATATATGTATATATATATTTATATATATATATGTATATATATATTTATATATATATGTATATATATATATATATGTATATATATATATATATATGTATATATATGTATATATATGTATGTATATATATATATATATATATATATATGTATATATATGTATGTATATATATATATATATATATATATGTATATATATGTATATATATATATATATATATATATATATATATATATGTATATATATATTTATATATATATATGTATATATATATTTATATATATATGTATATATATATATATGTATATATATATATATGTATATATATGTATATATATGTATGTATATATATATATATATATATATATGTATATATATGTATGTATATATATATATATGTATATATATGTATGTATATATATATATATATATATATGTATATATATGTATATATATATATATATATATATATATATATATCTTTATATATATATATATACATATACATATATATGTATACATATATATACACACACACATATATATATATATATATACATATATATACACACACATATATATATATATATATACATATATATACACACACACACATATATATATATATACACACAAAGAAAGAAAGTGACACAGAAATACACACACATTACATATAATGAAACATATACAAGAAGATAGAAGATGAATGGTAGGGTGGGATCAGAGAATACTAGACCTGACATTTGAAAGAAATTAAAGACCAGTGGAGATATATTACATTGTAGAAAAATGCAACTTATGGCAGTAGTAACAAAGTAAAACATATAAATGATGAGAATAATATATATGTATTTACATCCATAAAGCATACACATACATACAGGAACGCATACACACAGGCACGCACACATACACACAGGCACGCACACATACACACAGGCACGCACACATACACACAGGCACACACCTACACACATACACACACCTACACACAGGCACACACACACACAGGCGCACACACAAACACATACATATATTTGCATATGTGTTATACATACTTGTTCATACACACTCATGCGTAAACACTGCACACACATACATATGTATACTTTTATAAATATGTTATACATGCATGTGTATATACGCACATATCAAAAATATGTTCAATCACCATGCACACGTATATATGTCTACACACTAGTCTGTACACACTCATATCTAAACACAAAGATAGATAGATATGATTGCATACATTTCATATATAATTATATATACAAACTCACATCTAAAGACATACATACACACACACATATATATATATATATATAAATTTCTATACTTTTCATTTATATATATATATATATATATATATATATATATGATTGTTGAAGTAACATGCGTACACACATAAAAACAAAGATTACACATACAAACATACATTACATATATATACTTATTCATCGTACACACCTACATTAGAACACATGTACAAACACCATGCACTCTCCCACACACAGATATATGTGTGGATGAATACATAGGAATATATACACTCATTGATACATATATACACCCACACACTAAACAGCAAAATAACATTTCGGAAGAACTAGAGACAGAAATTCAATAACTAAAACATGGCGCCTCAAATAGAATTAATTCCTAAGTGTGGCAAACACACACACGTGTGCATACAAACGTGAGTACATACACACACACACATGTGCATACACACGTGTGTGAGTATATACACACACACACATACATGTGCATACACACGTGTGTGAGTACACACACACACATGTGCATACACATGTGTGTGAGTACACACACACACATGCATGCACATTTACACATACACACAGAATCAAACAACAATTTTAACATGCATCCGAAGATACACATCAACATAGCTTAAAGATTAACAAAAGCCAATAATATGCTTTGTTCTTGATGTTTATGTTGTTGTTGTTGTAACATTGTTGTTGTTGTAACATTGCTGTTGTTGTAATGTTGTTGTTGTTGTTATGATTATTGCTTTGTTATATTGGTTCTATTTTTTTTCTCAATCTTTTGTTTCTAAAAAGATCAAAGATAAATTATAGAGAGTATTCTCATCAAGCTGGTTTATA
>OZ024740.1:414436787-414441787 GCA_964016885.1 Eledone cirrhosa
TCCTTGAGTGTCTTGAAACATCAGTGTTAGTGGCTAGTTCTGGCTGGTTTGAACAGAAAGATAATTCTGACCAGATACAGCTGGTTTAAGAGAACATAGCCAGTTTCAGTGAAATAGCTGTGTCATAAATAACCATCTAACCCATGCTAGCGTGGAAGAACGGACGTAAAACGGTGATGATGATGATGATGATAATGTTGTAATATAAAACAAGGTTGACTTTTGTAGTGGGAGGACAGCATAGAGGGATTTTGAGGTTAATGCCAACATCATTAGGGCAATACTGATGCAACCTTTTCTACATCATACAACTGATGTAGCTCTCACAGCGACATTGGAGAGAGTAGAGTTTGAGTTTTTTTAACCAATCCCCATTGTCATAGCCTGCCATACTGTCCATCTTTTTGTAATTGACCTATATATTAAAATAATATATTTCTTCCATGTACTGTACCATTTGTTTTTTGTTATTACTTTTATAGGACTGGCATAGCAGCATCATCGTTAACTGGCATAGCAGCATCATCGTTAACTGTTATAAGGGTAAAGGAGATGCCCTAGATAGGAGTAACTATAGAGGCATTAAACTAATCGACCAGGTCATGAAGGTCACGGAAAAAGTAATAGCGCAACTAATCAGAGAGAGAATTGACCTAGATGAAATGCAGTTCGGGTTTGTGTCAGGTAAAAGTACCACAGACGCTCTTTTCATTGTACGTCAACTACAGGAGAAGTACCTAGCTAAAGGTAAACCCCTATACTTAGCTTTTGTCGACTTGGAGAAAGCCTTCGACAGAGTCCCCCGTTCCATTATCTGAATATAGTGAAGAGTTTAGCGTAAAAGTTGGCGTCCATCAGGGCTCTGTTCTCAGCCCCCTACTATTTATTATTGCCCTTCAGGCTATAACAGAGGAGTTCAAGACCGGCTGCCCATGGGAACTCCTATACGCAGACGACCTGACACTCATAGCTGAATCAATGGCCGAGCTAGAGAAGAAATTCCAAACATGGAAGCACGGCCTAGAATCAAAAGGCCTTAAAACTAACCTGGCTAAGACTAAAGTTCTAGTTTGTAGGAAAGAAAATAAGGCGGCGGTCCCTTCCGGGAAATGGCCATGCTCAGTGTGTAGGAAAGGCGTAGGTAGAAACTCCATTTTATGTCCCAAATGCAAAGTATGGGTGCATAAAAGATGTAGTGGGATCACAGGTAAGCTAACTAAGAACTTAGATTTTACATGTGGGCGGTGCTCTGGTGCAATAAGTAGCAGCGAGTGCCCACAAAATAATAACTCTTTCAACTGCGCAGAGGGCTCTATAGAAATAGTGGACAGCTTCCGTTACCTGGGTGACAAAATCAGCAGTGGGGGAGGGTGCTCCGAAAGTACAGTAGCTAGAGTCAGAACTGGATGGAAAAAGTTCAGAGAGCTTATACCACTATTAGCCGCTAAAGGGTTCTCCCTAAAAATGAAAGGCAGGTTGTATGATGCCTGCATACGAACAGCAATGTTGCATGGCAGTGAGACCTGGGCATTGTGCGCAGAGGATATACGCAGACTAGAGAGGAACAAAGCTTGCATGCTCCGCTGGATGTGTAACAGTAATATACGTGAACGGCAAAGCATAAACGAACTAAGGAAAAAATTAGAAATAAGAGGGATCAGATGTTGTTTACTCGAGAGAAGGCTACGTTGGTACGGACACGTGATGCGCATGAAAGTCGATAGCTGTATAACAAAGTGCAGGGAAATAAAGATAGACGGTAGCCACGGAATAGGCAGACCTAGAAAATCCTGGGACGAGCTGATAAACTCCGACCTCACACACTTACACCTCTCCAAGACAATGTCACTGGACCGAGACCTTTGGCGGTACTCAGTAATAGAGAAGACCCACCTTACCTAAATACATAGTAAAACCTACTACAGCCAGTAGGCATCTCTAACAAAATACACCCCCGTCCCACCACCCACACCCCCATCCACACCACCCCCTCCTATGTAAAGTTATGTCACCCACACCCCCATCCACACCACCCCCTCCTATGTAAAGTTATGTTGGTGCCACAACATCCAGGCCGAAACAAATGAGATCGTGTAGGTGTCACGACAAAAAAACACACAGTCCACGCTGTAATGTGGCCGTGTAGGCAACACGGTAAATACCTCCCAGACCCACACTGTAAATGTGGTTGGTGTTAGGAAGGGCATCCAACTGTAGAAAACCTGCCAGACAGTCCTATGCGAGCAAGACAATCACTCTTGCCTCAAGTGGGAATACCCCCGTCCAAACCCATGCAAGCGTGGAACACGGACGTTAAACGTTGATGATGATGATGATATATATAGTAATAATTGTTTCTACTTTTAGCACAAGGGCAGCAGTTACCCAGTGCATTACTGGTACTTTATTTTATCGACCCCGTAAGGATGAAAGGCAAAGTTAACCTCGGCGGGATTTGAATTCAGAATGGCAAGAGTCGTAACTCTATACGTCAAAGCATGGCGTCCGACCCTCTACTGATACTGCCAATCCATAATAATATATATATAGTAATAATAATAAATGTGAAGACTAAAATCCAAAGAGGGCTTGATAAGTGCAATATAAATATAAAAATAAATAAAACCATAGAGCAAATATTTATTAAAATAACAGATTAAAATTTAAGCAAAGAATCGCTGCGTTCACCCTTAACGGGATCTTCTGAAACTGTTTAATATATATATATATATATATATATATATATATATATACATGTATGTATATATACATACACATTTATTATTTTCACCTTTACATTATGTCCGTTATTTTATTTCAGCCACGCTTTCCTAGACCTTGTTCTGAAATCCATATCTCACTTCCATTTTAAATAAAATTTCATTCTGACTATTGAAGTCAGACGTCCGTGCCAGGCTCGTCTGTCTTCGTGAAACATTTGGTAAATGAAATAATTATCTTATGTCGTTTATTACATAACTATATATATATATATATATATATATATAAATATATTTGTATATTGATAGTGTGTGGTTCAGGGACTGGGAAGATCACAAATCAGAGTACTCGATGCTTGGTGTGATACAAAGTGGGTATATTAGTGAAGTAACAGATCAACCATGAGCTCAGGCAGTTTCAGCTAGTTACCTTAGAAGAGAACTGTTTTGATTACAGGTCTGCTCAATCAGATCCAGCTTAGGCCTAAAGCACAACAATGAATTTTACTTTAGCTTTTGATGTTGCAGCCATTAAACATCCGTTCACTCTCTTAACTCTTAGTTCCTCACTCATATACTTCACTCTTTCTGCCACTTGACTAACCCTAACCCTTTCATAACCATGTTTTTAATAAAATTAACTACTTAAATGTTTTAATTAATTTTAAAAATAATCATTGCAAGTGCTTAGTAAAAAAAAATTAACTTTTTCATTATCAGGTAGGTTTTTGTAACATAATTTAATAAAAAGGATCTTATATAAAATTATGATAGGATATTTTGATTTAATTATAAACAATTTAAAACAATTTAAAATCAGAAGCTTTCTATGAAAATTACTGGTGGGTTGGTAACAAAAGGGTTAAACTTTATAATAGTTTCTTACATTGGAAGCCAGTCCATTATTTTGTATAGTTGCAGTAAAATCAATTGGACCAATTAGTAGTATGTATCTTTTAACACTGTTTAGTTAGGGGGGAAGGGTTGACAGCATACATAATTCTTATCAAAGTCTCCAACACTGATAAGATAAAGAATTCAAGGTACCCTAAAACTGGAGATTTGATTACAATGATTGTAATGGAATGGGCTCTGCTAAAGGACAAGATGCTAGTGATAAATTTGTTATATTACTGAAATAGTGATAAAAGGTAAAATCAACTCAAACCCTGCAGGGTTTGAACTCATATCATAAAGAAAAGAAAATAAACACTGTCCGATTTTCATTTAATCCTTTCATGACTGTATTCCTAATGAAAATTCTATTTCAATTAATTAAAGAAGAATTTTCAGAGATTTATTAAGATTACTAATTATTTCATTTCTAAGGTAGTAAATGATTGTTCTCATATAAAATTGTGTTGCAAGATTTTAATTTAAATGAGAACCTTTTAAAATTGGTGATTTTGTTTCTTAGAACTAGAGCTGGTTTTTGACTAGGTTAGAATCAAGAGGATTAAAGCACTTGAATATTTCTGTCACTGTTTTTAAATTTGACAATAAACATGGCATGTATTTAACCCTTTAGCATTTAAACTGGCCATATCCAGCCAGTTTTCCCTCACCTCTTTCTGTTCAAATCAGCCATAACTGGCCACTCATACTGATGTTAAGGTATTGTTCTCAAAATAAATAATATCAAAATCTCATAGATTCGATATTATATTATGTGAAATAAAGTGCTTACTGTGAAAATACAATAGTATATATAGAGTAACGTAAATGCTAAAGGGTTAACCCTTTTGATACAAAACTGCTTGAAATTACCCTTAGTTCTTTTATACTAAGCTGATTATTTTAAAGTATTTATATTCATCTAAAATCCTTTCATCATAATTTTATGTAAGAACCTTTGTTACATAAACACCCAACTTAACGAGAAAGTAAGTTATATCATTAAATCCTTCTAAATTCTTGATTATTTTCAAAAGTATTGGAAAATCATACACAGTTCTTTTCATTAAAATTATGGTAATAAAAAAGTTAACTCATTCAGCTTTTCTACCTAACTGTACTGGAAATTAACATCAAGTTAATGAAGCAGCAACTAATTTTGTTACTTTCAGACAAAAGTAACAAGTTAACTGCTAATTAGTACCATATTAATCAGAAGTCTTGAAGAAAATTCAATAATTTGTTATCATTTTTATGTTTTTTAATAGATAAATCCTTAAATGAAAGATTACAAAAGCAATAGAATGTAATATGAAATTGTGATAACTAGGTTCAAGTCTCAGGCATTCTTTTCTGAAACAAAAATTTCTTTTTATGACTCAAATA